>PVIA01003595.1:0-163394 GCA_004024845.1 Tonatia bakeri | reverse complement strand
AATATAGTCAAAGACACTGCATTAGGGGACAGGCAGGAAGTGGCCAGAGGAGAGAGAAGAGGGAATTTCAGGGGAAAAGGGGAAGGGTTTGCAGGAACAAAGTTAAAAGACACATGGATAAAACTAGGGGGAGGGTGGTAATGGGAGGGAAGATGGGAGGGGGGTGGGTGTGCTTGATTGGGAGTAAAGGGGAGAAAAATGTACTTAAACAATCATTAAAATAAAAAAAATTAAAAAAAAATAAAAAATAAAAATCAATAGCTATCTTTATGAAAAAATTATTTGCACCTTTTAATTTTTCCCTACTCACCTTTCCTTCTGCCTTATCTGGATTATATACCACATTTTATAATCAATATTTCCTTGCTTATATTTTTACATTCCTTGCACTCTCTCCCTTCACTGCCATCACCTGGCAAAAACAACAGTTCAGTTCTTCAAATATTCTAATATACTTTACTCCCACACCTGAGAAGATGATTGTGACAGGATGTAAACACACAAACTTAATGATTGGATTCATTTTATACTTATGACCAAAACTCAAATAGGCCTTTGGTGCTGCCTCTACATCCTTTATTTCCATAGTTTATTCACTGTTTCAGTCCCCTGGTTGTAAATTTCATCTTGCCTTTTTTCCCATCAAAAGTTAAGAGCCCCTTCCCTGTGCCTTATCTAATTCAGTGATCTTTTTTCTTTTTTTCTCTCAGAAAATAAAAGCAGTAAAGAGAAAAGTTCTACATGCTTCCAAAACTGCTGACATGCCTTCATGTGTTTCTTTTATTTTTGTATTTTAATTAATTAATTAATTTTTAAAAATTTTTATTGTTACTCTATTACCATCGCCCCAATTTTTCTTCTTTGCCCTCCTCCACCCACAGTCAGTCTCCAAACCTTTGACCATGTCCATGGGTCATTTGTACATATTCTTTGCCTAGTCCCTTCCTCTTCTTTCCACCATTAGCCCCTCCGTCCTCCCCACTGATTGCTGTCAAACTATTCCACGTTTCCATGCCTCTGGTTCATTTTGCTCATTAGTTTATTTTTTTCATAGGTTCTTCTTATAGGTGAGATCATATGGCATTTGTTTTTCACTGCCTAGCTTATTTCACTTAGCATAATGCTCTCCAGTTCCATCCATGCTATTGTAAAAGGTAGGAGTTCCTTATTTCTTTTTGCTGCTTCATATTCCATTGTGTAAATGTACCATAGTTTTTTGATCCATTCATTTACTGATGGGCATGTAGGTTGCTTCCAACACTTGGCTATTGTTATTCTTTTCTTTGCTACTACAGACTATTCTCTGCAACACAACTACAATGATTCTTTTAAAATGTATCAAATTACCTTTATTCTCAGTGTAATAGTGGAGGAAAATTCATGCAGATATTTAGCCTTGCTTCACATTATATCTCTGAGATTTTAAGATTATTTCACCCAACCCTGACCAGCGTTCCTTCATTTGTTGGGTGTTGTGCTGTAAAGCAAAAAGTTTCTGGTTGTATTCCCAGGCAGGGCACATGCCTGGATTGTGGGTTCTGTCCCCAGTCGTGGCATGTGTGAGAAGCAATTGATTAATGTTTCTCTCTCTCATTGAAGATTCTCTGCCTCTTTTTCTCCCTCTCTATAAGTGATTAAATAAAATATTTATAGAAAGATTATATCATCCAGCAGCATCACAGTCAACTAGAATACATATCTACTTTCTCCATAGCTGATCAAATAAGGATACACAAATTTAGTAGAACTACAGGTGTAAGTAACAAAATTAACTAAATATAGCTATATAAACCAAAGTATCCAAGAACTAAAAAATACACTTGTTATTTCAATCACATATGAAACAATCATAAAATTTTTTCATAGTATAAGTCATAAAGCAAATCACAAAAGTCATAAATTTTATTTCATATATTCATTTATCTGGAAATTTTTTAAAAATTAAAAGATGAGAAGATGCCCAAATGTTTGAAAATTAGGAAATATATTTCTAGTGCCTCCTTAGTCACATAAGAAATAATAATAATTAGAAAATATTTTCAGTTGAATAGTAATGAAAATATTATGTGTAAAAGCTGGTAATGAATGATATTACTGAAAACAGAGAAGAAGGAACCATAGGGTTCTGTACCTTCACAGAGAAAACTTACAAGCTGAAAAAATATATCAGGATCAACCTTTTCAGAATTGTGGAAGTTACTCAAAAACGTACAATATTCAGGGAAAATGTTAAGGAAGAAAGAAGCTGGTGCACTGTGGTAAAAGAGCACAGTAGAATTTTAAATCACCCACGTATCCTCTCCCACTTACCAGATTGCTGGCAACCATAAGAAGATGACCCACACACATGGTGCAGGTTGCTTGTGCCAGAGACAGAGCAACAATGCCCTATTCTTTAAAAAAAAAAAAATGGTTGTGTGTTTTGAGCTGCCTAATGGACTGATATATAAAGGTTTGCCTTTATTTCAACCCTTGAAGTCTTTGTAGGGCTGAGGTGGCTTCCTTGGTGGCTTTTTGTTAGAAACATATAAAGGCAAGAGTAGTTGGCAGCAACACCCTGAGCAAAGAAATAGACTCCCAAATAAAAGCTTGGAAAGGAAGAGTTTAGGAAAAAGAGATCTGTAAAGGAATGAGGAATTTTGAAAGCTCATCATATGCTAGGAAATGGACAAGTTCATATGCACAAACAGGGATGAATGCATGTTCAGAAGAGATTTGAGAACACCCTAAGTTTTTACCTCTGGCTGTCCCTCAGGTTCCATGCAAATAGGAAGTAAAGGCTAAGGCAGAGTTTTAAAAGGCCTAGGTAAGTGTGCTAGGAGTGAACCAACATAGAGTCAATCTATAAACATGGAGTTTTACAGTAGAGGGGTTTTTCTTTTTTCTGCCTCTTATTTTTTTCTATCTTCTTGGCTCCAAGCATTTGAGGAAATTATTGAACCACTAGACAACCACTAACCTAACAAAACACAGACTTCAGTGGACACATATGACAAAGAATACAAGGTTTACAAGAAACAACTTACAAAAGCCACTAAACAAACAAGACCAACATCCACCCACATATCATGGACAAAAATCATTACCATTTGTATTATAAACCTAAATGTGAAAGGCAAACATAAAAAGAAAATTGAGGTGATGCAGAAAACATTTTTATTGCTTTGTTGTAATAAAAGACTTTTATTATATGATATACAAATGCTAACATAAGGAAAAATGAAAAATAGACATCTAAAATTAAGAACTCCTGTCCATCAAAACACAATAGCAAAAAATGAAAATGAAAGCCACAGAATCAGAGAAGATATTTGCAACACATCTAACTGAAACATACTTATATACAGACAAAAAAAAATTAAAAACAAACTTCTGTAAAAACCCAAAACCAATAGAAAAAAATGGGCAAAAATTTGACTTAGCACTTAACAAAAGAGAAATCTAAATAAACAATACATATAAGGAAAATATTCAACAGTAGTAATAATAGAAGAAATTATAATAACTACAATAAGGTTTCCTACACACCCACAAGTGTAGCATATTTTACCAACTGGTGAAAATATGTAGATCATTCTAACAGTGTGATGTTAAACAAGTATAAATTTGAAAACAGTTTGCCACTATGAAGTTAAGTTAATGACTAGTATCTCAGGTGACCCAGCAGTTAGAGCCTCAGGTGTTAGCATATGAACTGGAATCCCTATACACAATTTGCACAGCAGCACTGATAGTGATACTTTGGTGCTGGAATCAATCCATATGTTCATCAACAGTAGAAGAGATAAATAAACAGCTATATTTTGACATGGAATTACTTTTCAACAATGAAAATGAGCTACAATAATAACTGGGTGGATTTTACCAAGATATAGTTGAATGGTAGAACCAGCACATAAAACAAATGTCAATGATTTTATTTTTTTAAAGATTAAAAAATGCAAACCTACATTAAATTATATAGGAGTGAATACAAATGTTAAAACTGTACAGAAAACAAAAAAATGAGTATTAACAATGACAGACTAGTGTGTGGTAGTTAATTAGATATTCACTATTATTATACTGTTAGTTTAAATGTAGGTATTAAGTTCTATATTTTTTTCTGGCCAAGGTGCAAGAGTAGGTAGACACACTGTGCCTCCTCCTACAATGAAAATGACAAGAACATATTTAAAAACAAAAAATAACCACAACTGCCAGAAAATCAAACTGTGTGGAAATCTGATGACCAAGCAACTAAAGAAGAATCACTCACCCAGACTGATAAGAGGGATGGAGATAGGCAGCCAGAGGGAGAGGACTTGCAGCAAGGCAGTGGCTGGCATTTATGTGCAGATAAACCGGGAGGAACAACTGGGGGGCAAGACAGACCCACAACCCAGGGCTCCAGTGGGGAAATCAAGTCTCAAACCTCTGACTGAAAACTCCTGTGGGAGTTGAGGCAGCAGTGGTAGAAACTCCCAGCCTCTCAGGAGAGACTGTTGGTGATACCCACAGGGTCCTAGAATGTACACAAACCCACCCACCCAGGAATCAACACCAGAAAGGCCCACTTTGCTTGTGGATAGTGGTGGGAGTGACTGAAAACCATCAGAGAGTAGAGCAAGTGGCACTATTCCCTCTTGGACCCCTTCCCCACATACAACTCCACAACACAGTGATGTGGGTTGCTCTGCCCTGGTGAATACCTAAGGCTCCACCACTTACTGTGTAACAGGTGCGCTAAGACAAAAAAAAAAAAAAAATGGCCCAAATGAAAGATCAAATCAAAGCTCCAGACAAAATACAACTAAGAGATGAAGAGATAGCCAACCTATCAGATACACAGTTCAAAACACTGGTAATCAGGATGCTCTAGGAGCTTTCTGGGTACTTCAAGAGCATAAAAAAGACCCAAGCAGCAATGAAGGTTGCATTATGTAAAATACAAAAAAAATCTACAGGGAACCAACAGTGATGGGAAAGAAACCAGGACTCAGATCAAGGGTTTGGAGCAGAAGGAAGAAAGAAACATTCAACCAGAACAGAATGAAGAAACAAGAATTCAAAAATGAGGATAGGCTTAGGAACCTCCAGGACATCTTTAAATGTTCCAACATCCGAATCATATGGGTGCCAGAAGTAGGAGAGGGAGAGCAAGAAATGGAAAACTTATTTGAAAAAATAATGAAGGAAAACTTCCCCAATCTGGCAAAGGGAATAAACTTCCAGGAAGTCCAGGAAGCTCAGAGAGTCCCAAATAAGTTGCACCAAAGAAAAAGACACCAAGGCACATCATATTACATCACCCAAAATTAAAGATAAGGAGAGAATCTTAAAAGCAGCAAGAAAAAAAGAGACAGTTTCCTACCAAGGAGTTCCCATAAGACTATCAGCTGATTTCCCAAAAGAAACCTTGCAGGTAAGAAGGGGCTGGAAAGAAGTATTTGAAGTCATGAAAGTCAAGAGCGTAATAGAAGATTGCTCTATCCAGCAAAGCTGTTATTTAAAATGGAAAGGCAGATAAAGTGCTTTTCAGATAAGGTCAAGTTAAATGAGTTCATCATCACCAAGCCCTTATTATATGAAATGCTAAAGCGACTTATCTAAGAAAAAGAAGGTCAAAGATATGAACTTTAAAATGACAACAGAAACTCACAGCTATTAAAAAAATGAACCTAAAAAAAAAAAAACTAAGCAAACAACTAGAACAGGAACAGAATCACAGAAATGGAGATCACAAGGAGAATTATCAGTGAGGGAATGGGAGGGGGAGAGAGAGGAAAATGGTACAGAGAATAAGTAGCATAAATGGTAGGTAGAAAATAGACAGGGAGAGGTTAAAAATAGTATAGGAAATGTAGAAGCCAAAGAACTTATATGTACGGTCCATGAACATGAACTAAAATGGGAGAATGTGGGTGGGAGGGGGTGTGCATAGTGGAGGGGAATAAGGGGGGGAAATGGGATGACTGTAATGGCATAATGAATAAAAAATATTTTTAAAAGTTCTATATTTTTGTTATACAGCTTGTATTTAATTTATTGGTGTATAGTTTAGGTATTATAAGGCAAAGAATATATATAAAATAGAGTCAACAAAATGAAAAATATAGCCCTCAGTGTTAACAATGGAACATTCTACTCATGCAGGCATACTTTCCAGACAGGCAAGTAACATGGAAGTGAACGGGACATCATGTGGCACACGCATCTTTATCAGCTACTTTGGCACTACTCAAATATATATTGTGTGAGAATTTAGAACACCTGGAAACTAAGAAGAACACAAACCTTTATAAAAGTTATGCTTCCTCAGCACTCCCAAGTTTAAGGGTTTATTATTGTCTTGTAGCTAAACCCTACCACCCCAGGCTGTTGTGGCCTGGGGATATATTTAACATAGTAACATTAGGAAAATAAATGCAAGCCTTGCTCTTTCGTATTCAGTATTTATCCAATCCATCTCTCTATCTACTACTGATGAAAAAATTATTTTGGAAGCCACCTAAGATATTATTTTTAACTTTAATACCATTTATTGCATTATGTGTGGAAAGTAATACATTCAGTAGAGAAAATTTAGAAAATAGAGAAAAGTACACAAAAGCTTAAATGACAAGGTTGTCCCAACATACAAATTACTAGTCAGGTAGTAAGCAATGCATATGACATCATGGCCATTGTATGTATGTGTGATGATTATGTAAAAAGTATCTGTATATAAAAGTTCAAATCCTTGGCACTGATATTAAAAAAAAAAAAAAGTCCTGGTTCTGATAGAGGACTCAAGACTTGGAAAATTTTAGCTTAGGGTAAAAAGTTGTAAATCTAGCAAGTAGTGTGTATGTTAAGCTTTTGTTTCAGAAACTACAGATAAGGCCCATCCTGGCTCCCAGGAAAAGCAGCTGACCTCCTGGGGCACTGGCTAGAGATTACCGCCTGGGGACATGTTGGAGGCATTGGGGCCTTTTGTGTGACCATCCCCCACCTTGGGAACAGCTAACTGGGAGAACTGGAAGGCTGCAGCTTCACTCACCTAATCCTCCCTGAATTTCAAAGAGGGCAAGATGGTTTGTTAGGGTATGAACCCTCCAACTTCTGGGATTGCCAGCCATCTGAATAAAGCGCCCATAAAAGATTCAATCATTGTCATTGCTTATTGGATTTGGTAGTGACAGGAAACCCAAAGGCCGGTATCTTTTCCAGTTACAGTTCCTGATTTGGCTTCAACTCACACAGTGTGTTTCAATGAAGTTTTTAAATTTACATTTCCATGTAACCTTTGTCAACATTTTAAAATCATAGCCTTTATCTTTGGTGTCATGGTTTTTTTTTTTTTCTATTCTTTGTAAGTTTACTCTTGAAAAGAATCTCTTTTTTTCTTGTTTTTTTTTTTTTAAATTATTGTTCAAGCACAGTTGTCTCCATTCCCCCTGACCAGTGTCATGTTTAAGAGCCCTTATTACCTCTAGTTTACAAAACTCTCTCTAGCTTTTTCTGGAATGCTTACGAGTTACATTTTTAATGTTTATATCCAGAAACCTGAAATTTATTTTTATTTATTTATTTTTAAGGGAAAGGGTATAATTTTATGTTTAACTAAAAATAGTGACCAATTATCCTAATACCATTATTTAAGTTATCTGTCCATTAACTACTATCAAATCCTATCTTTATTACAATATAAATACTGACCTTTGCCTTTGTTTTGGCCTTACACATGTTCCCATTAATAAAGCTCTATTGTTGCTTGAGTACAAAAAAGTTTTTAATTATCAAAAGGCTATAACACATTAAAAATTGTGACATATTTTTTTATTATATGTTTAAATTCTTTCTTGACTATTCTCATGCAGTTTCTTCAATATATGTAGTTTATGATCATATTATCATGTCCCAAAAAGTCCCTTTGTGATTATATTTGCAATTATATTTACATTTATGATTGTATCTGAAGAGGATAGTATTTTTTATTTTTATGTTTTTTAATATATGTATTGATTATGCTATTACAGTTGTCCCATTTTTTCTCCCCTTTATTCCCCTCTGCCCAGCACCACCCCCTTTAGTTCTTGTCCATGGGTTGTACATATAAGTTCTTTGGCTTCTCCATTTCTTATACTATTCTTAACCTCTCCCTGTCTCTTTTGTACCCATCAGTTATACTTCTTGTTCCCTGTACCTTTACCCAAATTCTCTCCTCTCCTCCTCCCTGCTGATAACCCTCCATTTCTGTGATTCTGTTTCTGTTCTAGTTGTTTGCTTAGCTTGTTCTTGTTTTTGTTTTTGTTTTAGGTTTGGTTATTAATAACTGTGAGTTTCTTGTCATTTTACTGTTTATAGTTTTGATCACCTTCTTTTTCTTAGATAAGTCCCTTTAATGTTTCACATAATGAGGGTTTGGTGATGATGAACTTTTTTAACTTGGCCTTATCTGAGAAGCACTTTATCTGCCTTTCCATTATAAATGATAGCTTTGCTGTGTTGGGAACCACCCTGCCTGGTTTCAGAAGCTGTAACCCCCGTCAAGGCTAAGGCTGAGGGATTGATCTTGGACCATAAGCCACCAAGGAAACAAAAGCTTATCTCTCTGGCAGGAGCGCCACTTCTGCTCCTTTTACTTCACCCTGCCTGGCCCCCAATGCTTGGTCGGTTAGCCAATGACAGGTAAAATTCCCCAATGGGGGAATGACCTAAGACAGGCACAATCACGTGGGAGGCCCCCAAGGAAGGACTTTGGAGGCTACAGCAAAAGGGGGTGATGGACTCTCGTCCCTTGGCTTTGATAAAGCCTGAGTCCTCATTGTATGCAAGAAAATCTCCTAATCTTGGCTGCCTTACTTCCCTTGCTCCACCTAAGGCTGAAACAATGATGGAGGGTGGTGCATCCCTGTGCTGGAAAGGGCAGGTTCCCCAGGGCAATCAGGCCTAAGAAAGAATATGTAAAATCTTGTGAAACCTGCTTTGTTTAGAGTGCTCTCAACTAAATAATAAGGGTCCAAGGAAGAAGTAAGTTTGTTCCTTAAAGGTTTTACAGTTCTTTAGCTATCTGACCCTGACTCAAATAGGCCCTCAGAGTTCCTTGTTATTTGATCCTTACTTCCCGGCAATGATTAATGAGCTTTACCTGAATTCCTGTGTAAATAAACCCAGTAAAAGCCCATTGAGGAAAAGGCTCTTGGTCCTTGTCCTGTGAGAGATCGGCCACCTTTCCTCCCCAAGCAGGTCATGTCTTGGTAGACTTATTCTCATCCGTGGTGGCCGGGGGTTGGGGGGAACCTTGTGGGAAGAGCCCCACCCCCACATTTCTGGATAGAGTAATCTTGGATGTAGATCCTTGCCTTTCATGACTTCAAATACTTCTTTCCAGCCACTTCTTGCCTGCAAGGTTCCTTTTCAGAAGTCAGCTGATAGTCTTATGGGAACTCCTTGGTAGGTAACTGTCTCTTTTTCTCTTGCTGCTTTTAAGATTCTCTCCTTATCTTTAATCTTGGGTGATGTAATATGATGTGCCTTGGTGTGTGCTTCCTTGGGTCCAAGTTGTTTGGGACTCTCTGAGCTTCCTGGACTTCCTGGAAGTCTATTTCCTTTGCCAGATTGGGGAAATTTTTCTTCATTATTTTTTTTAATAAGTTTTCTATTTCTTGCTCTTCCTCTTCTCCTGGGCACCCCTATGATTCGGATGTTGGAACATTTAAAGTTGTCCCTGGGGTTCCTAAGCCTCTCCTCATTTTTTTTTTTTTTTGAATTTTTGTCTTCATTCTGTTCTGGTTGAATGTTTTTTTCTTCTTTCTGGTCCAAATTGTTGATTTCAGTCCCAGTTTCATTCCCTTCACTGTTGGCTCCCTGTACATTTTTTCTTTATTTCACTTTGCATAGCTTTCACTTTTTCCTCTATTTTGTGACCATAGTCCACCATTTCTTTGAGCATCCTGATTACCAGTGTTTTGAACTCTACATCTGATAGATTGGCAATCTCTTCATTGCTTAGTTCTATTTTTGGAGTTGATCTGTGTTTTCATTTGGGCCATAATTTTGTGTGTCATCACAGTTGTTATATTATAACATATTCACCAGAGCAGAGCAACCCAGGTTGCTGCATGAGGGGTAGGAGTCAGAGAGGGAACAATGCCACTTGCTCAACTCTCACCCCTCTTCCAGTCACTTCCCCTGCTATCCACAAGCCAATTGGACCCTTCTGGTGCTGATTCCCAGGTGGGTGAACTTACGTATATTCTGGGACCCTGTAGTCTCTCCAACTAACTCTCCTGTGAGGCTGGGAGTTTCTCCCACCACCACAATTCCCATAGGTTTTTATAATGAGAAGTTTTGAGGCTTTATTTCCATGTACTGGATCCTGGGTTGCATGGTCTGTCTTTCTCCCCAGTTGTTACTCCTGCTCTATCCACAGACAAACGTGGGACCACCCAGTTAGCCAGCTGCTGCCTTGCTGAGAGTTCTCTCCACCCTGGCTGCCTGTCTCAGCCCCTTCCTCTTCTACCAGCCTGGATGAATATTTCTTCTTTAACTCCTTGATTATCAGACTTCCATACAGTTCAACTTTCTGGCAGTTCTGGTTGTTTTTTGTTTTTAAATTTGTCATTATCCTTTTGCTTGTACAAAGAGGCAAAGTGTATTTACCTATGCCTCCATCTTGGCCAGAAGTTCTATCTTTAACTATCGTTTTTGATTATAGTGTGTCTACATTTTTTTCAAATAATTTATTAAATGCCTTACACTTTTTTAATATTAGCATTAAATATTTCTTGATGAGTTTATTGATATTATTTTACACTTTTGCTTATTTTTAGATATTGGATCTCTTATCCTTTTAACGGAAAAAAGTAAATTTTCCATTTACTTTTCTAACAAATTATTGTTCTGAAATTACTTCTTATGAACACTATTTTTGAATGTTTATCTTTATAACACTCAAATTACTCAATATTTTATTTAGTCATCACCAGCTTCTAGGTCCAAAGCCTGAAGAAAAAATCAGCTCTTTTCTCAATTTAAACTCTTTTCTATTATATATTATATATGCTGAAATCTCTATCTTGGCCTTTATCGCTAGCCCACTTCTTGGTCAAGAACTGCCACATTGGATGTAACTCAGTTGAACTTTCAATCTTGTACCTCCATGTAAGTGCTGTACATTCCCACAAGCAGTCTACTTTCATAGGTCAAAGAAGTGTCAAAGCAGAAAGAAACGAGAAGTGTAGTTTAGCTGAGGATCTGTCAGATCACACCTCCAAGAGTTAGTTGTAGCAAGAACTACAATATCAATAGGAAAGGTAGACTGAATACATGTGAAATTAGAACAAAGAAGTGTGTGATAGAGTATTCTAGGGCCTTTTCTATTCTTGTTCCACACACTCTATTTGAACACTCACTGTTGGCCCCTTACTATCAGTTAACCCTTTTATTTCTACTCTTTTATAAGTTCCATAACTATATATGCCATTTATTATCATACATCTGCTCATATATATTCTGTAGGAACATAAAATTAAGATTAAAAAATGAATTTACAATCAATTAGTTGAGTACTAAGTGCCAGGCTATTTTCTAGATTTTCATAAAGAAGACATGAATCAAATAGACATAATATCTGTTTACAAAAGTTTATATCTTAGATGGAAAAAGATACACTAATTAAAGTATGGGGATACAAGCCATTAGGCAGAATATCTAGGAGAAAGAGGGAGGCAAGATAGACTAATATATTTTATACCAGAAGAACAGTGTATGAAGAGAAAATATCTGCAACAGAAGCATTACAATGTCCAGCAGGTGAATAGCAGTGTGGGCAGTGGATGTAGGTAACAGTATGTGGATCATGTAGTTATTAGGGGGCTACTTAGTGAGATGGTAAAAACTCAAAAAGAAACCTTCTAAATGCACTCAACATAGCATCTAAGGTTATTTTCATATGATAATCAGATTATACATGTTACAAACTTGCCCTTCTTCTCTATTGTCCTCAGACTAAAGTATAGACAGCTTATTAGACCAGTAAAGTCTATCCACGAACTGGGAATTGCTTACTCCTTTTTATTCTAATGTTTACCTCTCCTGTTACAGTCTATACATCCATTCATGTTGAATTATTTTCATATTCATAAGGGTAAAATATTTAGTCTGAAGAAATTTTTGTGCTTTTGTTCCTTCTATCTGTATGATAGCTTTATTATTCCAACACTCTGCCTTCAACACTTCACCTGATCCCTCATATTCACCAATTAAATCCTAGAAAAGATATTTTATCATAACATTCCAAGTTGGGGTTAGATGCCTGTTCCCTTTTTCCTCACAGTATCTGGTATTTTTTCCCATTTAAATACTCATGAAATTCCATTGTCTCTTATCTAGCTATTCTCCATTATGTATATATGCTCTGTGGCCATAGATCATAATATTTTCATTAATTTTTGGCAAAATCTAGAACAGAGCATTATAGCATGTTTCAAATAGTTGCTAAGGGACAAATCTTGAATGATGTCCCTGGCCAAAGAGCTCAATTGGTTAGAGCATTTTCCCAATACACCAAAGTTGTGGGTTTGATCCCCAATCAGTGCATATACAAGAATCAACCAATAAATGCATGAATGGGTGGAAAAACAAATCTCTCAAATCAATAAATTAAAAAAAATCTTAAATGAATTACTTTTACCTTTGTTATTTACACCAACCATTAATTTTCTGTAATATTAATTTAGCAAGTTAGGCTTTAGAATGCTTTTGGAAATTGTCAGGGCATGTTTGTTTTATTTTATTATGTTCTTCCTAATATGCATTTATGCTCATTAGGGTATTGTTGTCTCTCAGCAAAACTTTCTTTTTAGTCCAAATGTTCTGTTTCTATCACCTTCTATCTCTTATTTCCAAAAGCTAATATATTCTTGAATATTTTGGGGAGTCCAAAACAGGAGTTTTCTGAAATTTATTTCTAAATATAGTAATTTTTATTCTATATAAGCATAAAATTATTTTTATACTCTTACCACTTTTTTTTAATGTATTACCAAAAGACCTAGCCAGACAAATCAGTGAAGAAAGGGAAAGGAAATATATCCAAATCAAAAAATAGGAAGAAAACTGTCTTTCTTTACAGGTGATATTATCTTAAAGATCTATTGAGTAACTGTTAAAACTAGTAAACACATTCAGTAAAGCTATAGGATACACTAAACAGAAAAATCAATTGCATACTTATATAATAACAAATAACTTCCTGTAAAAGAAATTTTAAAATCTCATTTACAAGAGCATCAGAAACAATAAAATACTTAGGAAATTCAATCAAGCAGTCAAAATATTTATAAATGGAAAAGTATAAAACACTGATGGAAGAAACAAAAAAAGACACAATCAAATGGAAGGACATACTGCATCCATGAAATGGTAGAATAAATACTATTATAATGTCCATAGTACTCAAAACCATGTATAGTTCAATGCAATCCCTATAAAAATTCCAGTGGTATTTTTTACATAAACAGAAGATAATTTGGAGTCCTATATGGTACACAAAAATTCCAAAATTATTTACATAATGTGTTATAGAGATAATATAAAACTGTATATTTTATTTGGTATAATGTTTTATTCTTGGTATTTAATACAGAGGATTTGAAATTTTTTTACTATATAAAAGCTTACTATAACTAATATTAAACAAATAAATGACAAACTCAGAAAGCATATTTAAAATTTAATTGTTTTCTGCAAATCAATAACCAAACTAAAAATAGGCAGAGGATATGAAGTTTTAATTCAGAGAAAAGTGAACATAAATGACTTCCAAATATATGAGAAAATACCCTATAAGATTCATGATGAGAAATGCAAATTAAGATTATATGTAAAGCTTCTGGCCAAGATGGACGCATAGGTGGATGCACCATACCTCCACGCACAACCAAGATAGGAACAACAACAATTTAGAAACAGAATAACATCCAGAACTGACAGAAAATTGATCTGAATGGAAGTCAGATAACCAAGAAGTTGAAATAGACCTGTACATCCAGACCAGTAGGAGGGGCGGAGATGAGCAGCCAGGCACAGGTCACAGCGCAGAGAGCAGAGTTGGGACCCAGCATGAAAGGCATCCGAGGTACACAAGACCACAGCGGGTGGACCCTGAGTGCACAAGCAGCAACTGGCAGACCCAGTGAGGTGACGATTGTAAAGCAAGGCAGTGTGCACAACCCAGGATCCCAGCACTGGGAAATAGAACCTGGGACACTGATTGAGGATACCTGTAGGAGTTGAGGCACACAGAAAGACACCCAGCTTCACAGGAGAGGTCCTTGGAGGGTCCCATGGTGTGCACAAGCCCATCCACACGGGAACGACCCCGCCCCCACATACAACATCACAACCCAGCAACTAGGGTGCCCTGCCCTGGTGAACACCTATAAGGCTCCTCTCCTTACTGTAACAGGTGCGACCAGACCAAAAAAAAAAAAAAGAGAGAGAGAGAGAGATGGCTCAAACAGAAGAACAAATCAAAGCCCCAGAACACATCCTTTTAAGTGACTGAGAGATAGCCAACCTATCAGATGCACAGTTCAAAACACTGGTGATCAGGAAGCTCACAGAATTGTTTGATTTTTGTCACAAATTAGATGAACAAATGCCGGCTACAATAAGAGAGATGAAGGAAAATGCACAGGTAACCAATAGTGATGGGAAGGAAACTGGGACTCAAAACAATAGAGTGGACCAGAAGGAAGAAAGAAACAACCAAACAGGAAAGAATGGAGAAATAAGAATTCCAAAAAAATGAGGAGAAGCTTAGGAACCTCCAGGACATCTTTAAATGTTCCAACATCCAAATTATAGGGGTACCAGAAAGAGAAGAGGAAGAGAAACAACTGGTAAAGTTATTTGAAAAAATAATAAAAGAGAACTTCCCCATTCTGGCAAAGGAAATAGACTTCCAGGAAGTCCAGGAAGCTCAGACAGTCCCAAAGAAGTTGGACCCAAGAAAGAACACATCAAGGCACACCATAATTACATTAGCCAAGGTAAAAATGAAGGAGAGAATCCTAGAAGCAGCAAGAGATAAGGAGACAGTTACCTACAAAGGAGTTCCCATCAGACTGTCAGCTGATTTCTCAAAAGAGATGTTACAGGCAAGAAGGGGCTGGCAAGAAGTATTCCAAGTCCTGAAAGGCAAGGACCTACATCCAAGATTGCTCTATCCAGCAAAGCTTTCATTTAGAATGGAAGGGCAGATAAAGTGCTTCTCAGATAAGGTCAAGTTAAAGGAGTTCATCACCACCAAGCCCTTATTTTATGAAATATTAAAGGGACTTATCTAAGAAAAAAAGATAAAAAAGTACAGTAAAATGACATCAAACTCACAATTATTAACAACCACACATAAAACAAAATCAAAAGAAACTAAGCAAACAACTAGAACAGGAAGAGAAACACAGAAATGGAGATCACCTGGAGGGTTAGCAACAGGGGAGTGGGAGGAGGAGAGAGAGGGGAAAGGTACAGAGAATAAGTAGCATAGATGGTAGGTTGAAAATAGACAGGGGGAGGGCAAGAATAGTATGGGAAATATAGACGCTAAAGAACTTATGACACATGGACATGAACTAAAGGGGAGAATATGGGTGGGAGAGGGTATGCAGGGTGGACGGGAGTGAAGGAGGGAAATGGGACAACTGTAATAGTGTAATCAATAAAATCTGTTTTAAAAATTATATTTAAATAATAATGTATTTTCACCTATCAATTTATCAAAAAATTATTTATTGAAAAGCACAAATTTATTGATTGAGGTTAATTGGGTTATAAACACCATAAAATATCAAATCAATGTAGTTCTTTAAACTACAATTCTACCAGAAGTTTACATATGTAGCCTGAAACTACTCCTTCAATATATACCAGAGAAAGCTATCTATTATTTATTTTACATTTTTAAAATAAAATAATAGTTCAATAACACTCTATGTGAAATAGTGATTGAGACCTTTAAAATATATGTGTTCATTAAATCATTTGACCCCCATAGAACTTGTCATTTTTGTCTCCATGTTTGATATGGTTCTTTTCCTTGTCATTGCTTTAGTTCAAGGCTTCATCATCTCTGTTGAAAAAAAAATGTAATAGCCTCATCTCTCATCTCCCTTAGTTATCTTTCTAAAATCTAGTTATAATCCTGCTTTAACATATTATTCACCATTGTAGAATAAAGTCCAAATTCCTTTTCCTAGCATTCAAGGTTCTGCAGCTTGAATCTTATTCCCTGCCATCAAGCTTATTCTTGAATTCTACTGCCATTTAAAAGAACGACATCTTTGTTTACCGCCTCAGTGACTTTGCATATTTTTCCTTAGCTTAGAGTTCCTTTATACCCTCTGTAAACTGCATGGTTCTACTCATCTGTATTACTGAAAAAATAATCACGCTCTTCCATCTCTGTGTACAATCTTTCATACATTGGTGCCATAACATTATATCATAATTGTGTTTTTTTCTCGCCTACTCATCCAGCTACAATTTCCTTGTTGGAAGGGATGTATTTTACTTATGTCTCCTTCATTGATACTGATCAAATTATTGTTGAATGAATAATATGAAATAAAACAACTATTATAGCTATTTATTTTGTCATTTTATAACTTTATTAATATATAATTGAAGAATATTAAACTAAGCATATTTATATAGTATGTAATTTGATGAGTTTTGACATATGTATAAACTATTGAAGCTCTTATTACAATCAAGATAATGACCATTTTCTCCCCCAAAATTTCCTCATGTCTCTTTCTGATTATTCACCACTTAATCCTCTCAGTACCACTAGAGAATTACTGGTATGTTTTCTGTTTCTAGATTAGTTTGAATTTTCTAGAAATTTATTTAAATGAAATCATATAATATGATTGTCTAACACCTGGACTGTATACTGGAAACCAATACAAAATAATATCGAAAGTATTAAATAAACAAATTATGCTACAAAAAAATAAATAAATGGAAACATATAAATGTACTCTTTTTTTTCTGTTTTCTCCTATATATTTTTAAAGATACTCCATGATGCTACATGTATCAATCACTAATTCCTTTTTACTGCTAGGTGAAATTTTATTGTACTAATACACTAAAAATTTCATTTATCCATTCATGAGTAGAAGACATTTGTGTTGTTTCTAGTTTTTATATAGCCATTTCACAACTCAATAAATGTATGTGAAATATATTGGGCAATTTGCATGAAGTCGAAGAGTTAGATTGGATAAGAACTCAAATCTCAGTCTTCTAAATTTAGACATTCTGGGCATGTATTAAACAGAATTATCACAGGGAAAGTTTATGAGTAGTTCATATGTTATTTTTAATTTTTGATTCATCATTAAATCATACTGCCTCTTAAAAATTTATTATATAAAGCATTTATTTTGTTATTAAAAAACAATAGCATGTCAATTTTAAATGGCATGTAAATTCATTATACATCATAGCAAACATATATATTAAACATACTCAATAATTTTATCTTTAGAATATAGAATCTTTTGAGGGAAACAAGTTACCTTTTATGTAACAAACTAACCCAAGTATTAATGTCTCATATAATACATATTGATTATCTAAAACAACATTCACTTTATTTATTCATGAGTGTTTTGATTGGCTATACAAGGCTCAGCTGGGACAGCTTAATTCTCTTCCATGTTGTGTCAGCTGAGCTTACTCATATGGCCACAATTTGGGCTGAAGATTTCAGATGGCTTCATGCCTGTGGCTGGCCTTTTATTTGGGCTAGCTCAAATATGAGAACTTCTTCCTTATGTCCTGTCACTTGCTAGGGCCTTTCTTTAGGGCAGAGGTGTCAAACTCATTTTCACTGGGGGCCACATCAGCCTCGTGGTTGCCTTCAAAGGGCCAAAATAACTTCAATATTATTTCAACTCCTTAACAGTTAAGGAGTAGTTACATTCATACAGTCCTAAAATTATTTATGTTCTTGAAAGGCAACCACGAGGCTTATGTGGCCCCCAGTGAAAATGAATTTGACACCCCTGCTTTAGGGAATCCTTTAATTTCCAGGCCTCTGTTTCTAAATGGATTCTCCAGCAGTCTCCAGTGGTATGAAAACCAAGGTTTCCATGAGTTTTAAGGTCTGAGCCCACAACTAGCATAGCCCCAGTTCAACTATATGGATTGTTAAAAGCAAGTCGCATGTTCAGCACAGATTCAAACAGAGAGGATAATTTTAGCCTCTTGATGGAAGGAATTGCAGGTGCCACTTTTATGGTCATCTTGGCAGCCAACCTATCATAAGTGATGGAGCTCTTCCAACAGGGAAACGAATGCATGGATTGCATTATATCAACGAACACAGATGAATAAATACATCTAAATGAGCGCTGTTCCTTTTAAGGTAGTCAATTTTGCTGTAACACTTTAAATTTTAATATTAAATCAATTTCTCAAAATACTGAGAATTACAAGGCTGTGCATAAAGAGTTATTCCCTTATTATGACCTTCTATTGTCTAAATAACACACAGCAAAGAATTAAAGCATAAGGCCCTCCAAAATCATCACTGTGAAGAAAAATATGTTTATGAAGAAAAGACTCTGGTTGAATGTGATAGGATTTATTCCTTTTTTCCTTTTTTTTTTTGGCTAACAGGAATAAAAATCACATTTAGAGATTTTTGTTATTGAAAGCCTCCAGCAACAGGTGTGGTCTTTGACTTAGTCTTGTCCAATGAGGAGTAAAGCAATATGGGACAGAAAAAATCACCATCCATTTCCCCTTCACAATCTTGTTCATCCCAAAGTATGTAATTTCTGCACTCAAATGAAGACAACCAGAGAATAGAGCCAAAAGAGCTGTGAATAAAGCACATAACCAGACAAAGCCAGAAATTTTGTGGAAACCGGAGTGTGGTGTCAGCACATGGAACAGAGAGATAAGTTGGGAAGCCATAACAGAAAGAATACATGTTATTTTTGCCACTTTTTCTTAAGGTGAAGGAGGATTGTTCATATATTTGAAAACTACAGCATGAATATTTTCAGTTTCTATGTTTTACTGACTGAACTAGCTCTTGCTACTTATTATTATTATTACTATTATTATTATTTTATAATTAAATATATTTCTGAACACCTGTGTTAAAGGTGTTAGCAAGAGGTTAGTACAAACACCTGCTCACCCCTTATGGCAGTTTCTGCAGTGCTGTATAACAGGAATATGCCAGCAAAGGCAAGTTCTGAAGAACAGCTAGGATCCATGAAACTGAGAAAATTTGTTGAAAATAAATACCCAAAATGTGGACCTGAGGAAATATGTTTTAAACTAAATTTAATTAAATGCATTAAGATTTTTGAACTCTTTGGGTAAAACTTTTCTTATTTAGAATGCATTTTTTTGTTTGTTCATTTTTAAAAATTATCAGGCAGGATTCTATAATGCTAAAAAATGCCTCTCAAGCTAAGGATGATATTTTTAAATATCCTCCTCAAAAATCAGGGAGGGACCTGAACTGACACCTCTACTTGCTAAGGTCAAAATGTTGCATACAAAGGGGATTCATATACTTCATTTATTCATATAGTGAGCTTTTGAACCAAAATCAAATTTAAAAGCTTTGGAGATATGCCCATCCATACAAAAGGCAGAAATATTGGCATATAGAAGATAAAAATTTGCAAGATGGCAAAATGCCTAGTGAAAAACATTAGAAAATCTGGGCTCATTCCCAACTCCATTGCTGACTTTCTGCATAACCTTGAAGCTTATCATTTAACTCTTTAAAAACCTTGTTTTGTCCAACTCTATAAGGTGATACTTAATAAACTAATTTATTTTATTCACATATAGTTTAACATACATAGGTATTTTGTAAAGATGCTTAAGAACCCAACAATATTGGGTGCTTCTGTAGGGGTTCACTGGTTGCTGAGTAACAGGAATGTAAAGAAGACATATTTATCCCTGTATTTTTTTATTCCTTTTGCATTTTGTACCATGTGCAACATGAATTTTTGATAGAGAGATAAGATGGGAGGGGAGAGGCAGAAGGAGGAAAGAATGAAGAAAAAATTGACCCATTTACATTTATAGATAATCCAAAGGCTTTACTAACTGATATATATTTTATTCATAAAATATTCTTAGTTTAAAAAATATGATGCTTATAGCATGCCTTAATTAATATTATTTGGTAAGACTTGTTCATTTTACATTTTAAATAGTCTCTTGCTCATTTTATCAGTATATATATATATTTTCTGATTTTTATCCCTTCTTAACTCAAGAAAATGGGTAAGCAGGTACACAGTAGTCCATGAAGTGATCACCGTGAAATGATTAGAAGTGCTGTCAGATTGCCTATTATCTATTTATATAGAAACATCTGTTATGTGTTAATACAATGTACAGGGATTCCTTGGAATCCTAGATATACTTGCGTAGGGAGTTAGACATGCACTGCTTCTTAAATCATGACTTCTTGATCATGTGATTTTACTTTTGAGAACAAGCTGACTCAGGTTAACTCATCTAAGGGCAGAAATAAGGGAGCAATGGGCACAAGACATATTTAAAAGGAGAACTTGTATGAATACAGAAAATGGAAAGAGAGATGAATCAGCATAGGCTGCATGTGTTTAATGTTTGGATGCCCAGGGGGAAAAAAGGGGTGCCTTTAACAACGAGGAAAAGTAGGAAAGATTTTATTAAGGTTATAGACTCAGCCAGTGGTCTTTAAATTCACCTGGGCATGGGAGATGTACGGTTACCTGGAAAGAAGGATTGTAAGAAAAGAAGCCTACTAGGGACAAGAATTGTAATGTGTACAGGTCCATTCACTTCAAAGACAAGCACCAAATTTGAAATGTTGCAGCATGAAGTTCACATGTGTATGTGATATATAAGCTCAGTCATACCTCAGCTTTTGAAAATCAAGAGACACACCAAAGTGCCCAGCCTGGACTGCTGGGGAAAGGTGACCCTGCAAGTGGCTCTGCTAATAGTGCTCTGTGGGCTGAGGCCACAGCCACAGGATTGCTTGGAACACAAAGGGCTCTCTGCTCATTAACTTTCTTCTCCTTCTTTTGAAATCTCCCAGTGTGCAGCAGACTTCTGCCAATGAACTTGCACCCTTATTCCTTGACTGAGAATCACTGGCTGTGCGGTGTCTGTGTTGACACATTGCTTAGGAGAAAATGTACTGTTGGTATTTACTCATGAACTTAAGCAATTTTCAAAAATGCTTTAGAAAAATTCCAAAACTATTGTATGTGATTGTTCAAATGGTTCATGAAATATCAGTATTTCCAATTTCCTACTCTGTGCACTGCATATTTAAAAGTGCATTTAAATCTCACATCCAGCAATGTGACCATTTTAGAAAACTTGGAATATTTTTCTCAATGAAGCTTTATATGGGACAGCCAGTAGTCCATAAGGACCATAATCAACATGGTGTTTTTGATTTGTAGCTTATTCAGTTATTATTATTGTGTTCATCATTCATTTCCTAAAAACCTACTATATGCCTCATACTGTCTTAATCTTTATTAACACAGTAGTGAATAAACGTGAATCTAGTTTCTGACTTCAAAAAACTTAGAGAAGCTCCGTCTGATAAGGTAGCAACTGCATTCCAGTGATTCCATAGACACAGATTGCATGTTTTCCAATATTCCAAAGCCTTCAGTATTTCCTCCCTGATTTCTCTATCTCTAATTTATCCCTCTCTCAATTTATCCACCTCACCATCCTCCTCACATCAGATTTCTTAAATATTTGTGATTATGTTATGCTCCTAGTTGCAGAGTAAAAGTCAGTAAATTCCCATTGGCTATAAGAAAAAATGCAAATTTTTAGCTTTGCTTACAAACTAACAGGATCATGGCTTTTCTCTCCAGGCTTTCTCCCTATGTGCTCTGGAAGCAATGGGGTATTTCGTTTCCCTCACTATCCTTCCTTCAACTTCTTTATTACTTTTGCATCTTCTGGAATGTCCTTGCTTATGTGTTCTTACATGTCCAAGTGATAAAATCCTTAGTAATCTGCTCAGGCCAAATTTAATTATCCTCTTCCTTTTACAGCTTTCCAAATGTTTTCCCAGTTCCCACCTGAGAGTATTTGCTTCTGCACTTGTATTCCTATTTCACTTTAGAAGATAAAGAGTGATAGGCCCTGGCTGGGTGGCTAAGTTGGTTAGAGTGTCATTCTGATATGCCAAGATCGTGATTTGCATTCCAGGTCAGTGTACACACAAGAATCAACAAACAAATGCATACATAACTGGAACAATAAATTGATGTCCCTCACTCTCTTTCTCTCCTACCCTAAAGAATCATTAAAATATTAAAAGATAGAGGGTAATATAGTCTATAATATTGTGATAAGTTTACATGATGACAGATAATTACTAGAATTAGTGGGTGATCACATTGTAAGGCATTAAAATGTTGAATCACTCTATTGTACAAGTGAAACTAATGTAACCAACATAAGACCATCTACCAACTGCACTTAAATAAAAAGATAAATTAAGAAATAGAGAGCCCCATGGATGTCCTGTATTTTCCTGCCAGTTTTCACCATTGCATCTTATAGACACTGTTACAATGTCCTACTCGTGTTTGTAAAATTAATATATATTAGATTAAGTAAATATGTGTTTTATTGACTATAACTGTTTTTAAAATTTAATCTAGGTCATTATCAATTATCACCCAAACCTGTAAGATTACTTGTATTGGCAAAGGCTATATATAGTGAAATAGAATAAAGCAATCTATTTAAGAAGCTAGTGTACAAAACGTGAGCACTGTTAGCTTCTGAAAGATAGACTATTTCTGAAATGTTTCAACAACTCCTTTTCAATTTTGGAAAAGAAAAATACATAGGTCAAAGTGTCAATAAAACAACTCCTAAGTGAAAGGGCAAAGCGGACTAGCTGGGAGGAGTGGGCATCAGGATTTCTGTACTCACTGCTCAGGGCCACTGACAATGTTTAGATTTATCTGTGTATTTTGTTTTATTCTGTATTCTGCCTTGACATAGCAGAAATCTTTTGTTGCTCTCTAAATATCATGTCTTTTAGAAATAAACAAAATAATCTTTTTTCTCAAACTCATTGATTAAAAGTCAACATAAAATTGATTCTATTGCTTCTGTGATTTTGATCAAGGATGTATGTTCACTACTCCCAGGTCACTTTATCTTTTTTCTTCTGACTTTCAAATTTCCCCCAGTGGTTTACTGCATTCTACCTCAATTGAAGGCTAATCCTGCAGACCATACTGCAGTTTCATTTGACCATTCATTGATAGCAACAAGGAAGTTTCAGTGTTCTTAGGCATGAAATGTCTCTTATTTGAACCCTTCTCCCCAGTTCTAGACCTGTATAATATGTACATGGTTCCTTTAAATAAAAGGATCTGATTAAAATATGACAATCTATATTTACTAAAATGGTAATTACCTATAATGACAGAGATGGGTCAGTAATTTTAAAATAAAATTGGGTTTGACACTCAACTTATAAATCATGTAATATTTTAATTCTACATAAAACATAGTATATACTTGAATAAGATGGTTTACTTTCCCTAGTAGTTTATAAATACTTGTTAAAATGATACAAAATGCATATTATTTAAATTTAAAAAGATTGTTTTCTTTGATGTTACTCACATTAAATTTAGTAATATTATTTTATCTGCAGTTGAATATACAACAGTGAATAAATTCTGTTGTTGATTATTTAAATTTAATTTTAGTGTTTTAAAAAAATTAGTAAGAAAAAGGTAACTTCTCTAGAATTTCTTTTAGATTTTACTTATTTATTTTTAGAGAGAGGGGGAGGGAGGGAGAAAGAGAGGGGGAGAAACATCAGTGTGTAGTTGCCTCTTGCATGCCCCCTACTGGGGACCTGGCCCACAACCTAGGCATGTGTCCTGACTAGGAATCAAACCAGTGACCCTTTGGTTTGCAGGCCAGCACGCAATCCACTGAGCCACACTAGACAGGGAAAATATTTTAAATCTTACTTTGAAACAGGAAGAAGGGAATGTTTAGAAAATCTATATATAACATAAAGCTTGTAATACAGTGAAATGACTAAAAATACTAGGAGGTCTTTGAGTACATGTCTGTGAGAGAAAGAAATAGCATCTGTAGCTGTTCTCAGCACTTCCTTTTTATGTCTTCCTATTAGATTTTGTGATTTTTATTCCCATCCATGTCATATCAATCTTCATGAATGTCAATAAAATGATAAGATGTTTTCCAGTCAATCCTGTGAATTTTTAAGGGAAGTGTTAACAAAAATGTCAACCCACACTTTTAATATATATATATTCCTTATAGATTGAGTCACTCATTTGCCATGTAGTATTTTGATGGTAACCATGACTACACTTGTGATTCTGATTGTCCAGTATCTACTCATCTCATCTCATTCTCTTCCTATTTACTTCAAAGGAATGCAAAAATCCATTTTGACATAACAATAAAAATAACAAAATATTGTAGTCAGAAGGATTACAAGAATAAAGGGCCCTCTTTCATATCTCTGTATCTCAGGGATTATTTGAAGAGTAAGAAAAACTCATGGCTTTCAAAAATGATATAAAAATGTTACCATAAGAATAAAAAGCAATAAGGCCATACCTAAATAACATGATGAACAAATTGACACATTCCTAGTACACACCAAGTATAAAAGCACCCAGTCAGAAAACAAAGCAAAACAAAATCAATATTATTTTCAGTAGATAGAGCTCTTTTAGAGCCTATTAACATATAGCAAAAATATTAACTAAATTTTTTAAACAGCAAAAAATAACAAAAAACAAATTTCAAATAAACTGATATACAATAGACTCTATTTCACAGAAATAATTCCTTAAGGAATGGTAAAATTTTAGAACAGATTTCCTTATACAACTCATACTTCAATTTAAACACTGAAAATAAAGACAAAGTAGCATCTGGCTCAGTAACCATTTTTGTAACATGTCGAAACATGGACCAGCTCACACCTGCTTTTATAGCCCTGTAATATCAAAACCACCAAATAATTCTGTATCTTGAAAACATTATTCACTAGTCCAATTGCCTGAAATTCTGTATCTTTTATTGGTTCTGTGACTGTGGACACATGATTTTAGTTATTTTGCCTCAGTTTCTAGACAGATTATAAACATTTTTTTCTTGTTCAGTTACAGTTGTCCTGCCTATTTCCCTGCCCCCATTCCTACAGTCAATCCCCCGCATTGTTCATGCCCACGAGTCCTCTGTTCATGTTCCTTGATTTGCCTCTTTCCCTTCTTTCTCCTGTTACTCCCATTCTGCCCCCTCTGGTCATTGTCAGTTTGTTCTTCATTTTCATGTGTTTGGTTTTATTTTGCTCATTTGTTTGTTTTGTTGATTAGGTTACACTTATAGGTGGGATCATATGGCATTTTTCTTTCACTGCCTGGCTTACTTCACCTAGCATAATACTCTCCAGTTCCATCCATGCCGTCGTAAAGGGTAGGAGTTCCTTCTTTCTGCTGCATAGTATTCCATTGTATAAATGAATCATAGTTTTTTGATTCACTCATTAACTGATGGGTACTTAGGCTATTTCCAGCACTTGGCTATTGTAAACAATGCTGCTATGAACATGGGGGTGCATAGGTTCTTCTGAATCGGTGATTCAGGATTCTTAGGGTATATTCTCAGCAGTGTAATCACTAGATCAAAAGGCAGTTCCCCCTTAGGTGTTTTATATGTTCTACATATATTTGATTATAAAAGTAAAGTATGAATCTTGTCAGAAATGCCACAATTATCTTACATGTGGCTCACATTACCTTCTTAAAACATTTAGAAAATATGAAGTTCGTTTAAAAATAGGAAGGAAGGAAGAAAAAAGACTTAGATCTATGATTGGGTGATTTAGCAAGTAAAATTATAGGATGCTAACTTACCTTTGAAAAATTCCTTTAGGTATAAGTATGTCCCAAACATCACATGGGAAAATCCTACCTCGTAACCCTACTTAAAACAAAAATAGTGCAAGAATGAGAAGCAGTTAAATGGGCTGAAACCATGGGTTTGCTGGCCACTGTTGTCTGGAAGTAAGTGGTATGAAAAATTTCAGTGCTTTCAGGGTAAAGGTGAATAAAAGTTTCAGGTGAAAGCAAGGTCAGATTCATCTGGCATAAAAAGGGAAACAGAACTGAAAAATAATAATCCAGAAAGACCCTATTAAAATTAGAATCCATGGAACCTAATGAACAAAACAAATGAACAAGCAAAATATAACCAGAGATATTGAAATAAAGAACAAACTAACAGTAACCAGAGGGGAGGGGGAGGGAGATTACAGGAGAAAGAAGGGGAAGGGTGATCCAGGAACATGTATAAAGGATACATGGACAAAGCCAAAAGGGGGTAGGATTGAGGGTGGGAGGTGGGGGTGGGCGGGGTGGGGGAAGTGGTGGGGGGAAAATAGAGACAACCGTACTTGAACAACAATAAAAAATAAATTAAGAAAGGATCAAATAACCAGATATAAACAGAGATAAAAATTAGCTTCCAATTATAAATAACTGAAGAAATATAATGTTGCAATAAAAAGACCACAGTATAAACAGTTGCTATACAAATTCTATCTAAATAAAATTAATTCAGTTTAACAGGTCAAAAATTTCTAAACTATTCTGTAATAATGTGTTTCTTAAAGGAGGAGTAAGAAAATAATAAAAACAAAAAGAAATATAACAAAAGTAGATGTTAAAAACCCATTGTAGATATACTAAAAACATTGGAATTGTATATTTTAAATGAATGAGTTGTATTACATATAAATTAATATTTCAATAAAGATATTATTTAAAAGAAGCAATTAAGAATCTTTCTAAATATCTAGAATAATATATGCACACACACCAGTGAGTACAATGTATATATATGTACATTTGTACATATATATGAAAATATATGTATATGTACATACAATGGATACATTTATATGTATGTGCGTATATGGACACATCAAAGTGAGGGGAGAGAGAGAGAAGGATACATCAGTGAACTTAAAATTTATCACTGTATGAATGACAGATAAAGAGATTAAAAATATCAAAGATCACTTACAAGCTACTTAGAGGGGCACTTATGTTGTCAGCTGATATCTCAGAACCAATAAAGGGAAAGGAAGGCAATGAAATAGTATCTTCAACATCTGAGGTAAATCACTGTTAACCTTGGATTATATACATGTACCATACTGTCCAAAGAATGATGTGGCAGAGAATTCTCAGAATTGCCAAAACCTCATTCCTTCTCCTGAGCACATAGACTATTTTCCCCTCACTTCCTTGAAATTAGGTGGAAGCATGTGTCTGGGTTCTGGTCAATAAAATGTAAACAGGGCTTATGTATACCACTTTTTGGAATAACATGTGGTTGAATAATCCTGCATTTTTCTTTTTACTGATATCCTTTTATAAAGTAAAGAACTTGGAAATCTTAGTGGATACCAGAAACACAAAATAAGAAGGAATATCCAAATCACTAAATAAAAGACTGCCTGCTGAATGCTAGATTCTGCTTAATATGAATGAGAAATAAACTTCTGTGGTAGTAACCCATTGAAATTTGATCAGATAAGCTCCCAGAAGTGGAACAATTCAAAAAGCTATATGCACTCCTCTGTTTACTGCAGCATTATTTACAATAGCCAAGTTATTGAAGCAACCAACCCAGGCATTCATCACTAGATAAATGGATAAAGATGATGCGCACAACACACTGGAATATTACCCACCCATGAAAAGAAATCGGCCTTGCCATTTGCAACAACATGTATGGGCCTAGAGATTATTATGCTAAATGAAAGTAAGTCAGAGAAAGACAGACTGTATCATTTCACTTAGGGGTGGAATCTAAAAATCGAAAATGAACAAACAAAACAAACTGACCCATAGATAGAGAAAAAGTGAAAATGCCAGAGGGCTGGGCTGTGGGGGTATGGGCATAAAGGTTAGGGGGATTAGGAGGTACAAATTTATGAGTAAGTCATGGGGATGTAAAGTACAACATAGAGAATATTAATAACATCAATATCATAATAACTTCATATGGTAACAGATGGATAGTGCACTTTTTGTGGTGATCACTTTGTAAGCTGGGTAAATGTGAAATCTCACTATGTTCTACACCTGACACTAATATAATATTGTATGTCAACTTTAATTCAGAAGAGCTTTATATTTCAGAATAAAAATTAGACATGAAACCAACAAAAAAAGAAGAAAGAAATTTGATGTTTTGTTTGTTATAGCAGCAGACATAACAAATATATTTTAGGACAAACAAAAACTGCATTTATATAAAAAAAGTTACTTAGAGATAATATGTTTTATATGTAACAATTTAATAAACATTACAGTAAGGCTTAGAATCTTTTTTTAAAGGTTTATTTTATTCTCATTTGAGAGAAAGGGGAAAGGAGAGAGAGAAACATCCATACTAGAAACACTGACAACGTGGTGACTGCTGGGGGGTGGGGATTATAAGGGGACCAAATGGTAATGGAAAAAATACAATAAGGATTAAATTAAAAGTAGAGAGAAACACTGATGCCTCCTGCATGCATCCCAGCTGGGGATCGAGCCCGCGACCCAGGCATGTGCCCTGACCAAGATGGAACCTAGGACATTTCTGTTCCAAAATGATGCTTCAACCAACTGAGATGCTCCAGCCAAGGCTTAGAAAATTTAACAAGTTTTCTGGATATAAAATAAATATAAAAGTTTCATTGCTATTGTATTCCAAAACAAAATTAGTTAGAAAATCTATTTAAATAATAGAAAGTTTTATATCTATTCAGTAGCGTCCAAAAGTGTAAGTTATAAGGAAGTATTTTAACAAAAAATGTTCAAGCTCTTTATCAAAACTACTATGAAGAAAAGTATTAGGGGAAACCTAAATTAATAAATGAAAAACATGTTAGACAGCAAGTCTCAATATTGTAAAATTGTCATTTCTTCCCAAATTATTCAACATATTCAGATAAAAATTTGAACACTTCTTATGGTACTTAATAAATTGATTCTGAAATTTTTATGAAAAAAATAAACTAAATAAAAACATTCTGAAGGACAACTCCTACTGAAATTTACAGTAAATAACTTAGTTTATTACTATTGCAGAATCCAAAGAATTGATATGTGCAATAGAGTAAAGAACCTCTAGTCAAAACCATTAATTTATGAAAAATTTGATTTTAACAGAGCAGCTTTGCAGAATAGTGGGGAAAATAATGTATCATTCATTAAATGGCAGTGGAAAGTCATGTATATATGTATAAATATAAATACATATTCTTATCTAACAACATACACAAAGACAAAAGTATACCAATTTTGAAGATGTATGTATACACTTATCCACATATATGCATAACCTCAGGATGCCATGATAAGGAAAAATTTCTTAAACAGAAAACAAGAAAAGATGAAATAAATAGTTGACACCTGAATTAAACACTGGTTTGTGTTCTTGAATGCCTTTGAATTATTATTTTCTTGACAAAAAACTTGAACAACTTTTATAGGGTTATTTATTGCTATTAGATTGTATTTTTCTTTTGTATAAGTATACATTCTATTATTTTTGTTGTAGTAGAAACTAGAAAAGAGAGCACATTAAATTATGCAAAATAATCAAAAGAAAGAAAATATAAAAAGCAATGTGGAAATTAAATAAGCAGAAAAAGAGCATAGCAATGGCAATAATAAAAAAAAATTCTGAAGCTACTTCTCTGAGATAAGCAATCAAATTGATAGACTTCTAGCCAGACTAATCAGGATAAAAGAGAGAAAACCCAAATTACCAACATCAGGAATACTACAATGCTCAATATTATGTCTGTTCTTCTCAATTGACACATACCTTCAACCCTTTCCAAATCACACCTAGCAGATTTATAAGAATCTTCCAGTACTATGTAAGAAATAAAATAATTTTAAAATATATAAGCCAAAAATCAACAGACCTAAAGAACAAGAAAAGAAATGTACAATTGAAGTGTGAATCTTCAAGATAGATTCCTGGATAAGTGATACAACAAACAAAAATAGTTAAACAAAAGTAAATTTGGGTGGCTAAGAGGGTAGAATGACATCACCTGATAGTTTCCCCAGACTTTAGGTAACAAAATATTGGCAAATAGAATTATTCACATATTTTCTCTTGATGTTTCAGTAACAATGTCAAAATTATTCTGAGAAATTTTGGAGTGGGACAAGGGTTTTGAGGTAAATCTCTAAAAACTGCTGGCCCATTGGTAAATCAGTAGAATTTGGTTGTAAATCCAACTCATATTTATGACAGATTTTTCTTTATAAAACATACTATCAATCTAAGTTCATTACTCCATTCACTTTACCAACACCTCAGCTAAGGGATCAGATGCTTCGTTAGCACTTTTCTAACAAATACACACAGCCTAGTTGTATTTAGGACTTTGGGATTTTCAAGAATTATTGCATTTGTAAACAAGCAAGAAATTTTAAAAAGTTAAAAAAAAAGATAGTTGCTAGAATCCAAATAATACTGGCCCTATCTCCAAGTTACCCTAGAACATTGAGGAAGCTGTCAAAAATTGAATTTAGGCTGACCAATTTTTGGAATCTATTTATGTGTATATGATCTTCAACTGGCACTGCTGTCTTCTGACCTGCAAGTAACAAGATGCAAGGATGCCTGAGGAGCTGTGGCTTTATTGTTCACAAATCTTTTCCATCCATCATGCATGGTTCTTTTTGTGTGTGTGTGTGTGTGTGTGTGTGTGTGTGCATGCTAAAAATTTATATATGTTTATTTACTAACACCTCAGTAAATATATATGCTATGGTTTCTTAGTTTCTTTTGTTTAAAAGACTACTCACAAAATGTTACATACATCAATACACATCAGTTTACTCTGACATTTAGTTGAATGTATTTTATTTGGAATTCCATTCTTACATTTAAAAGTCAACTGAATTGCCAGAAGTTTAGATAAATTTTGTTTGTTTTTCATTTTTTTCACATTGAAGATGTAAATAGGTCATCTGAAAGTATCAGGTTAGATTACAACCACTTAATGTGTGACTTTTGAAACTGTTGGTGTTATGTTACAGAAATGGGTCTTATTTTAGAAGCAGAGAAGATGAAAGGTGGAAAGACGGAAAGGAAGGATAATTTGTAAATTGCTGAGACCTTGCAACACAAACAAAATAAGAGAAGCCAAAGATGTCAGCTAACAAACCAAAGTCACACTGAACTCCATAGGCTACCCCTCATCCTCCAAGCATTTTCAATCATGAAAAGTCTATAATAATTACATCAAAAACTATCATGGATTAACCCTTGTTTTATCAATGATAGAGAATAAACATAATAACAGAAAGTACTATGAATTTAGTAATACTAAATTTACAAAGCATTGTAATCAAAGTAGCATGCATGTATATTGGGTAAAGGGTAAAAAACTATATATAAAATATATATTTGAGACTGAACCCTAATTGTGAAAAAATTTAAAGTTTTTTAGTGCCTGAATTCCAGTCTGTCCCATTATGAGCAATTCAAGTCAGCCAGGGGCTAGAACAGTAGAGAAAAGTAGGTTTCAAAACTAGGTATTTACCTTAGAAGGACTTTGCTTTTTAATACTGTGTTTTTATGACATAATAAAGATATCAAACAGCTCTTTAAATTTTATCTTTTGCAGGATTAACACTCTGTCATATCGAAATATGCAGGCACTTTAAATTCTATTTTAACCCAAAATGGGATAACAGAGGGTAGATAAGATTGGTTAGTTATAATGACATATTCTGATCGTTTTGTAATTTTAACAATCACTGCTAGCTCTGGGTCTCTCTTGGTCTTTTCTCCACATTATCTGAGTCTCCTGAGATACAGTAAAATTTGAATGTAGGGAGAAAATGGATTCATGTGTGTGTGTTATTCACAATGCTCTGCACAAAAATATCCTTAATGAAAGAGGATCAGAATTTTTCACATCAATACAACAAAACAGAGCATTTATGCAAATATCTCCATTGAGTGTTTCTATTATCAGACTATTCTTCATTGATTCATACAACAACAATATCAACTTGATACCATAATAACTCAAAAAGTACAGCTTTAAAGTACCCTTTCATTGAGCAAATTGAACTCAGGGTCTTGCTTTTTTATTATAACAGGATACTCCTAGACCTTCTGAATATTCTACAGCTGCTTTCATTCATGAAAATAAGGCAAACTAGACCACAGATCAGTAAGATACAGAGCATACCCTTTTGCCTTATTGAGTATGACATGTCAGTGGAATGAAGATACAATATCTATGCTACAGTTGGCATAAACATCAGATCAGTTATTTCATTATGGAATTTTTCTGTAACAATGTAGATTCATTGTAAACCATTTACTCAGGTTCAAGACAATGTAAGCTCTAAAGACTTCATAAGATCTAGAAGACAGTAAGCAAATGCCTGGATTATGATATAGAAACTTATAATAGAAAATGATTCAGAATACAAATAGAATGAGCAAAGGTAGGGTTAAGTGTTTATCAAAGGTGAGTGAACAAGGTCTGTCCAGAAGATATCCAGCCACATAATATGAAAAATAGAGACATTTATTAAAGAAGATACAAGAAACATTGTACATAGGACAATAATGCCTTAGATTCCTTCAACATAGAGACCTTGGGGCCTCACACAATTCACTCAGTCACCATCAGCTGCCATGTTGTATTTTCCTGAATCTCATCGACAATCTGAAATTGCTTCCCTTTCAAAGGTGATTTGAGTTTTGGGAAAAGCTGGAAGTCACAGAGTGTCAAATCTGGGCTGTAGTGGGGCTGAATCACCTGGAGGATTTGATGGTTTGCCAAAAAACTCTGCATAAGACATGATGCATGAGCAGATGCATTGTTATGATAAAGCTGCCAATCAGTAGTTGCCCATAACTGCAGCCTCCTGAATCATCCAAATAGTTTCTGCAGAGGAATGTTCAAGCTTGAGGCAAAATTTCATGCAGATTCATTTCTCTGTTCACTCAGTCATTTTGAATGTGATAGCCACACAGTACACACACTCACTGAACAGCATGTACTGCTCCCATTGACTAGTGCAGTAAAGTCATCATTGTTCACATATGTGCATTCTAGTCCACTCCTTGGCTGCCAGGTTGCGTGATGCTGCACAAACCATTCTCATTATATTAATAATGGCTGGACTTTTTCCAGATAGACCTTATATGTAGCCCATGTCATGAAAGGCTGTTGGGGTCTGCCCTGCCTGGTCTCAGGAAGCTGTAACCCCCCAAGACCTAGGCTGAGTGAGAGATTTCTGAACCAGGAGACACTAAGGAGACAAACTTATTTCCCTGGTATGAATGCTGCATGTTCTGTGCCTGGCCTCCAATGCTTGATCAGTTAGCCAATGACGGGTAAGATTTCCCAAGGAGGGAATCGCCTAAGACAGGCATGATCATGTGGAGGCCTCAGGGAAGAGACTCGGAGCTGTGGAAATGAAGAAGTGATTGACATCCACCCCTGCCCCCTTGGCTTTGTCAAAGCCTGAGTCCTTGTTCTTAGTTGTGAGAAACCCAAGTCTCTTGGCTGCCTTTGTCTTCTCTGCCCAACTCAGGCCTGCGGAAATAACAGGGGCAGTGCAGTCCAGACCAGAGTCTGCGGACCCCCAGGGTAATCAGGCCTGGTACATAGAATATGCAAGATCCTGTGAGATCTGCTTGCTGGAGGATGCTATTGAATTAGAATATGAAGGCATGGGCAGGAAATGAAACTAGCCTTTTAGGTCCTGTAGTCTTTTTAAGTGATGAAACCCAAAATCTCAGTCCATAATCCCAGCGGGAGCTACGTCAACCTCTTTGAAAATTACCTACTTGTTTGATCTTCCCTGCCAGACTGTAATCCACAAACTGTGTTTGTATTCTTAATAAAAGCCTACGTAGGCAGCAACTCAGGGCACTCTCCACTAGAGAGAGTGGCTGTTTCATCCCTATTTCCCCACAGGACTCGGTTGTCCCTGTGTATGTTTTTCTCATGTTTCGATGAGCATCTGCAGCTGAGATGGGTACTGCTGGTCAGTATCCATCTCAAAAGGCCAGAAAGAATAAGTAGCATGAGCTTGGAGGCATTGAAGTTTAGAAATATAAATTGGCTGAGGCAAAGTCAACAGAGGTTAGATCATGGAGTTGTATGGGCTCAGTAATTTAGGGGACAGAGCAGATGAAGGAGAATAATCATTGTGGATTCAATGTGAACAGAATGCAGATAAGGAGAGAATAGAAGCAGTGAGAATTGATTTGAGTATTTCAACAGTACAGGTAAAACATGTTGGAGGTCTTACCTAAGGTGGTAGCCATGGGTGTAAGAAGAGAGAAAGAAGATAGAAATGCCAGGACCTAGAATCATGAAACCATTCAAGTGGTCATGTAAGTTACATTTTTAGATTTCAGTTTAAATAAATATTGAGTTTCCATTGTTCTTGTTATTTGCTTGTTTGTGGACAAAATTCTAAAAAGGTAAAGTTTGACTTCATATTTCCTCCCATTTTCAAATTATCTAATTTTCATTAGATTTTTGACTTGCTGCCTACTCAGTTTCCCTTGGGTTATATCTATATACTTAAGACTACCCCTGAGGACCTGAACAGTAACCTAAGCTCATAACCTTCTCCCTCCTCCCAATTTAATTATTTTTTCCCATTGGCCCTTCCGTGATGAATGGGAATAATTGATAAGCTAAATCTGAGATTTCCAATATTAACTTTTTATTAGAATCACCTGGGTTATTTATTACTAACAAAGAATCCAACTCAAAGCTATAGAAATGGAACATTTACCAGAAGTGAGGTTTCCCTTTTAAAATTTCAAAATATTAATTCCCCAAAAGGTTCTATGTTTTTAATTTAGTTATCACCACAAACATAAATGTAGATTTACAAGTAAATTTTATACCTTGGTTGCACTATATTTCCTCTTAAAACAGCCTAATTCATTTTTAATCCATTGTTATTTGTTAAGGAATACAAAAGTTACTATAAATATTTTGTAAACTGAGGAAAAGCATGTTATTAAGTTGAAAATTCCAGACATGGAAGCACTTTCTTATTAGGCATTTTCACTGTGGAAGTGGAAAGGGTGTATTGGATTCTGCTGCTTCACTCAGTCCTTCCTTATTGTTTCCATTTGTTTTTAATGTTAAACTCAGCTGCTCTGTCTTTACTGCTAAGGCTTCTTTTCTACAGATTTAAGTGTCCTCCACTCTTAACCTTAATTGGCTCCCATCTAGATCTCTTTGTGTAAGAAACTGGATTATCAACAATTATAATATGGAATATAGAATCACAGTTTCTTTTGTTTTCAGAACATTTAATGCATGTGTTGAGGATAATTCCTCATTGAAAAGCCTAATCTGTTGCTATATTCAGTTGAGGTGATATAGTATTAAAATTCTGGTACTTTATAACAGTATAAATATATTTTGAAGGGAATATATGCATACGTTATGTTTATTAGCATTTGTATGGTCCCCCACCAATCTGCAAAAGGATCCACTCAATGTTCAATTGTCTATTGAGTTTGTTTTCTCAGTTCAAGTCAGTCACTGGTAATTATGGAAAGCTTAATTTAGTCCATACATTCAACTCAGTTTTTTGTAGTAAATACTAACAAACTTAAAGCCATTACTTTCACTTTACTTGGGAGACAAAGGACACAATATTTAGCAAGGGTCAACCATGTTCCAACTACATTCACAAAACAGTGAGTTAATGCTATTACCCTCAGTTTACCATAGAGGAGATTGGGGCCTACAGGAACAAATATTGTTTTTCTTAAGTTGCTCAAATAACAAAGCAATGAGATTAGAAGTTTCTCCAATTGCCAGTCCATGTCCTTTTCATCAAACACTGTGTGAGAGCCTATAGCATACACTAGCACAAAGGCAGTGCCCTCTTACTTGCTGTTTTCCAGTGTTCTCCTCCAGGCTGCTCTTGGGATCATCTGACTCATGATATCTCCATTCTGATCTTCACAACCTGTTATTTCTATCTCCTCCCACCCCAGAGATGCCCTTCAATCTAGGACCTGCATTGTTTGTTTCTTAAAGTTCTGGGGACAGGGGGATTGTTGAAAAATCCCTCGAACTCCCCATCCTCTGACTCAGTACCTTTTCTGTTGATACGGTGATAAAGCAGTATGACAATACAATGTGTACACCAGCCATTCATTTTAGCTATCCATGACAAATGCCTACGATAAAATAAGTATGAAACTTTGAACAAAAAGCATTCATATATAGTCATTAAAATAAATGGTGTGGCATTTATCAATTAGCTAACCATGTCTTTGAGAAAACAAATTGCTTAAGTAAACTATATTATTAATTTTTTCCTGTTCCAGAAATATACTAATTCTGCTTGTCCATATTAACTTGGTGCTATAAATACATGCACAAATTTGTTGTCAATTTATTTCTTTTCATGTCTAAATAATGTTTTGTTGAAAGCAATGAACTAAATTTCAGAAATGATAAGATCAGACCCACTCAAAACTAATTAAACAACTGTTGCTCATTTGTACTCCAATGAAAACATGCATGATCTTCATGGATTTGTATAATATTCTCTAGGGACTCATAAAATTCATGATCAATGTACTTAATAAAGAGTAATCAATGTGTAAGATGCAGAAAAGAATGACCTAACTTACTCCAAAACAAAACATATCAATTACTCCATTACTTGAAGTGGTTTATAATTATTGTATTGAATTATCAGATACTCATCTAGTCAACTTTATCTTTTATATTGTCTCTTCATTCCTTAAGTTATTCACTCATTTAATTAATTAACACATATAAATGTCCAACATATAGCAAACGCATTTTCTATGTGTTAGGAATTGTGATAGGGATTGGTAATAGTGCGATGACTAAAACAGGCATGGTCTTCACCCTCACAAAGGCTAGAGTCTGGCTGAAGAGAGACACTAAAGAAATGATGATGTGAAAACAAATCATTATAATTGTTATGATAACAACATGATAAAATCAATGGATACAATAACAGGAAAACCAAATCTGCATCAAGGCTATTGAGTTGGTGTTTTATGTTTAAGACTATGATACATGAACAGGCAGACACCTGTAATAGGACTACCTAATTGAGAGTGAGAGGAATAGGATTCCTCATGGGCACCCTGAATGAAGAGTAGTATTTAGTAATATAGAGAAAACTTAGCAAGCAGCACAATAGTAAGGTAGAGCAAAACTCAGTAAATAGTGAACTACAGCACAGTGCTATTTGTCGAGTTGGCGAGTGACATGACTAGAGAGGTAGGAAGAGCCAAAAAGAGGAAGAGTCTTGATGACTTTCCAGACTGTAGATGCCAGATGTTATGGTCTTGCCATATAATCAGAACTTTACTGGGCACATTCCTATGACTGTGTCCCTAAGGGGAATTTCAAGATGGGCTTTCCACAGTAAGTCTGAATCTTCTAGCATATTTCCTCTTATCAGACACTCATCTTGGTAGAGCAGAGATTTCAGAGCAGGGAGATACAAAGCATTTGCCAGTTCTTTCCCTTGAATGTAACAGCTACTTACTGCCACCATGTGGAGGTCCTTAAGTTTATTTAACATGAATATCTAACATGTTCTACATGTAGATTATTTTAGACCTACATTTGGAATGCTAATTTCTAAAGAGATAAGGACAAATCCAGTGGGATTTTCAATGAGAATCATCTGGGTCCTCTGTGAGCCTTTGAGTTAAATCTATGGTATTAAATCATGTATTAGGTTGCTGCTAATTCTGCATTATAGTATGCTGTAAGTCAGTGCATTTGTGCTTAAGGTTAAATTTGTTAGGCTATCATCGTCTTGTTTTCTTGTTTTATATTACTTAGTCACTTTTATAAACTTTAGCATTGCAGGCTTAGGAACTCTCTATTCTAATATTCTGTGTCTTGTTTTTCATGTAAGAAATGATTTCTTGAATCTTTATTTCCATCTCCTATAGCATGATTTTAACTCTGTTTTCTTTCCTGTAAATACTAAACTGTAGAATCACAAATTCTCTTTGCCACACCTGTATCTGCGAAATCCCTGTTGTGGGAGAAAGACAGCTGGTTGAACCCGAGGTGCTCTATAGCCATGGGTTTGAAGACCTAAAGTTTACTAGCCCTCACTATAACATTAAGAGCACATAGAGTTAAAGAAAAATAAGACCATTTAAGGTCTAATAGTGCAAGTTTGTGCAATCTGTTTATTCTAGGACCTGAATTTTATAATTACAGTTAAGCCTGTCTTGTCTGGGACTCCCTCTGTTTTAGACAGCCATAGCTGCACATTAGAATTGCTAGGAACATTCTGGTGCTGGTATTGGTCAGTTCTAAATTCACCTCAGGTGATGCTAATATACAGGTAGTGTTGAGAACCACTGTTCTGTATCAAAAAGGTTCTTTAATTTTGTACATTATAAAAACATCAAAAATATTTGATTGAAAATAATTGGCCTAGAAACATTGAATGATACTTCATAAAGCTCAATATTCAGTTAATAAAAATCTATAAATATAATGAAGTAAGTTATAAATTTTCTACTTCTCCTTCCAAGAAATTGGCAAAAGCTCTTAGGTGGATGTAACTATGAGAATTGATTCAGCTTCAACAAGTTTCATTATCATCTTATGATTATATTATTCAGATTCTGAAATATTTTTTCATTGACTTTTGGTATACTTCAGTATCACAACAATTTATAGTTGGAGAATTAGTTCAGTATATCTAGACCCTCATTTCTACTTATAATTTTATATTCTGAAACAATTCCAAGTTTTTATTTTAAGAAAGAGAGGGTTCATTTCCTCCTTTCATGTAACTGAGGCATCTTGGAGCATACTCTGGACTTACACTTCACATTCATGCCCTCTTCCATACATAGGGTGGGGGGCAGTCTTATAATTCTCCCCTTTGTAAGAATCATAAGTTATACATTTTATGTCAAAAATGAATTTACTAAAAACTTAAATGTAAGCCGGGACACCATAAAACTCCTAAAAGAAAACATAGGCAGGAAAATTTCAGATATCACATGCAGCAATATTTTCACTGATATACCTCCTAGGGCAAGGGAAATAAAGGAAAGAATAAACAAATGGGATCTCATTTGTTTATTCTTCTACTTAGCTAAAGAAACCATGATCAAAATGAAAAGGGAACCAACAGTATGGGAAAACACATTTGTCAATGATACCTCAGACAAGGGTTTGATCTTCAAAATATATAAAGAACTCACATGATTCCACAGCAGGAAGACAAACAATCCAATTAAAAAATGGGCAGAGGCTCTGAATAGACACTTTTCTGAGGAAGACATACAGAGGGCCCATAGACATATGAGAAGATGCCCAACATCATTAGCCATCAGAGAGATGCAAATTAAAACCATAATGAGATACCACCTCACGCAGGTCAGAATAGCCATCACTAACAAATCACAAAACAAGTGCTGGCAAGGATACGTAGAAAAGGGAATCCTAGTGCACTGTTGGTGGGAATGCAGACTGCTACAGCCACTGTAGAAAACAGTATGAAATTTCCTCATAAAACTAAAAATGGACCTGCCTTTTGACCCAGAGATTCCAGTGCTGTGATTATAACCTAAGAATCCTGAGTCACCAATTCCAAAGAACCTATGCACCTCAGTGTTCATAGCAGCATTATTTATAATAGTCAAGTGCTAGAAACAGCCTAAATGCCCATCAGGAAATGAGTTGATCAAAAAAACTGTGGTATAGCTCAGTCTGGTGTGGATCACTGGACTAAGCATCAGCCTGTAAACCCAAAGGTCACCAGTTTGATTCCTAATCAGGGCACATACCTGGGTTGCAGGCCAAGTCTGTGGTTGAGGGCGTGTGAGAGGAACTGATCAATATATCTCTCGCACATAGCTGTTTCTCTCCTTCTCTTCCTCATTCTCTTCCCTTCTCTCTAAAAGTAAATAAAATCTTTAAAAACTGTTGTACATTTATACAATGGAATACTATGCAGTAGAATGAAAGGAGCTCCTATGCTTCACAAAAGCATGCTAAGTGAAATAATCCAGGCAACAAAGACAAATACCATATGATCTCATCTATTTATATTTTCAGTAAGTTCTGATAAGTTAATATACATAAAATATTAGAAGGTAATTAAAGAATTTCTCCTTCCAGTGGCAAAATGGACTTTTACAGACTAATGAAACTTTGTCAAAAGTTTTCATTTCTGGGAGTAGAATGTACTTTTAAAACCCATTTTTTATTTTTAATTATTCAATTACATTATTATACTATTTTCAGGCATATACCTCAGTAATTACATATTGCATAACTGAATAAGTGATCATCCCAATAAATCTTGCATCTATTTGATACCATATCTAGTTATTAATCATTTTGAAAAAAAGTTAGCATTTTTACTTATATAATTTCATTTTTTATTTTTACTCTTTTTATTTTATTGTTGTTCTATTATAGTTCTCCCAGTTTTCCCCCATTGCTCTCCTTGCTCCCCCCCACCATTATCCCTATACTGTACTTTACATCCCTATGACTTTCTGTAACAGACAATTTGTATTTCTTAATCTCTTCACCCTTTTTTGCCCATCCACTAATGCCCCCTGCCTCCCATCTGGCAACCATCAAAATGTTCTCTGTATCTGTGATTCTGTTTCTGTTCTGCTTGTTTGTTTATTTTGTTGTTTAGATTCAATTTTTGATAGATGTGTATTTATTGCCGGTTTGTTGTTCTTTTATTTAGGCCATATTTCTTTGTCTCCTCATTTTGGCAGCCTCACTGTGTTTGTATCTCTGTATTAAGTAGAGCCGCTATGTGTCTCAGGCTTAGTAGAGTGGCCTAATGTAGTAGGTGTCCTGTATGGTCTAGTGGAACAGCAATCCCTATAACCCAAGGTGGGTAATTGAGGTGCGCCTACTGTGTGGGCTGTATATACCCTCCTATTGTAGTTGAGCCTTGATTGTTTTTGGCATGTCAATGGGAGGGATTTACCTAAGCCAATCAGCTGCAAGGACTGTCTGGATCTGACCACCAGTCTACAACCACCATGGAGAATCAGCTATGCAGGGACCCACTCTGCAGAGGACTTACTTCAATAGGGCCCTGGTGCCCACTGAGTCTGCCCCTTGAGTGTGTCACTTGTGAAGGTGGTTGGGTAGTGGTGCTGTCTAATACATGTGCTGGCACTGGAACCCCCAGGAGATGCAGGCCATGGTCAGCCACTGTGTTGTTCCCAGGCCCATGGGCATATCTGTAGATGGCTGCAACTTATGCTGTGCTAGTAGGTGCCCAAGCAAAACCAAGCTGTGAAAAAAGACCGCCGCTGCTAGGGCTGGGTCTATGGCCACTTAGCCAGATGTATGGGAATTGCTAAGGCCAGATGATGCTTATTTGAGAGAATTTAGGAAATTCTAAAGCATGAGCCAAGACAGGTCATTTGTATTAACAATCGCCTGGAGACATCTTGGGTGGGCCTGAAAGTTGAGGTAATTACCAAGGTGGGGCACACATTATGAGCCAGGTTGATGGACTCTCAGATATGGCACTCACCTGCTGGCTCTGTGAGGTGAGGGCTCAGCAAAGAAACAATGGCCTCTGCTAGGAGTTCTGTCTGGGAGAAAACTGCTCTCCCCAGCTCTCACCCTGATGTCAGACAATTCAGTTCCTCCCTGTATGTCTCTTGTGCTGTTCAAGTTGCTGCCCCAAAGCTGAATCTCAGGGACTGCATCTGAGTATGTACTTGTGCAGGCCCTTCAAGAGGAAATACCTGGGACTCAGTTTCCATGTTCCTTAGTCTCAATCCCTTTGAATTTTATAGCCCGAGGTTATGGGAACTTCTCTTCCTAACACAGGAACCCTTGGCTGAGGGGCTTGGTCTGATTGTTTTGTAGTTTACTTGTAATTTTGATGAGGTTGTGTGAGGAAGCAAGTACCATATGGACACATGCCACCATCTTCTAGAATGTACTTTAGAACGACTGGCTAGTTGGCGCAGGGAGAACAAAAAGTTTTATGATGAGATTTCATTCCTCAAACTTCTTAGATCACTTTATTTGTAAGGCTTGCCTTTCACTAACTCAAAGTTGGATTGTCAAACATTTATAGATCATCTAAAATAAAATATGACATGTACTGAGTATCTGTAGCATACAGGCATACCCTTGTGTACATACATGAAAAAAGTAACTCAGAAACAGTGCAACAGAAATGTGGCTCAGGTTTAGAGGGTATAAAACACATAGTTATGCCATCTAGAGTTAGGAAAAAATTCTTGACTACACCAAAAGTTGATTTAAAAAGGCAAACAGAAACTACTGCAAAGAGCAGAAAGATTATCCAAGGGATGAGTCAATACAGCGAAAGCAGAGATATGAAAGTCTGAAAGACATGCTGCCTTTTAGGAGCTACAAGTAGTTTGGTAGTACTGAAATATAAAATGCAATATAGAGAGATGCTAGAGATGATACTACTTAGTAGTTTAAAAAAAGTCACTGACTATATTAAGAATCTTAAAATATAATATTTTGCCTATTTTCCAATTGTGCCTCACGGTGACCTTTCCATCAACAGAATAGTGATTTTATTCTTGCTGCACCTCTTCTTTAATTAGAGCAGCTAAATTTCTCTTTATTGATAATTATTTACATTGAAACCTAATATTTTACTTTATCAAAGCTTTTTAAGTTAAAACCAAAAATTCAAACTTATTCTATACACAATAAGGAGCCAATTTTTTCTCTATATCAGAGGAATATCATGATCAGATTTAGGTTTTAAATGGATGTCTCTGGTAGTCCTTGTGGATTATGAATTCAAGGCCAAGACTAATGGTCAGGAAATCAATCAGCAGGATGGGCCTGGAGTATTAAATGACTCCCTGAGTGGCAAAACTTACAACAAAAAAGTTGAGGTTAATTTGCTGATTAGTTATTTGATTTAATCCTATAATATCTCCTTTCCCTTCATTTTATAAAGATATGCTCCTAGTGAAGTCATAATTGAAGATAGTTAATGTATATATTAATACAGTATGTTTCTATTTTTTTAGTTCTCAAATTAGTAAATTCCCCTAGTCAGTGACCATACTATGTGCTTGTTTTTGATTCCTATATTTTCTTTCACAGAGTTGTCTGGGTACTATGTGGTCCTATTTTGAAGGGCTTGATTTGTTATTTCCTGGGACAATGGCAGAAACCGGGCACATGTCTCCAGTACTTACCAGGCCAGCCCTGGAAAGTTCTTACCAGCCCTGGCAGGTTCTTTGCCTAGCTCAGGGTTTCAAAACAGGAACTGAAAATAAGCCCTTAATCACAGCTTCCTTTTGTGTCAGGTTTTTAGTGTCTCTTTGAACAAAGTCAAGTTAAATAATCAAGGCCAGTCCTGGCTGGTGTAGCTCAATGGACTGAGCACAGACCTGCAACCCAAAGGGTCACTTGGTTCAATTTCCAGTCAGGACACATGACTGGGTTTCCGGTCAGGTGCCCACTAGGGGGCCTCTGAGAGGCAACCACACATTGATGTTTCTCTCCCTCTCTTTTTCTTTCCCTTCCCCTCTCTCTAAAATTAAATAAACAAAATATGTTTTAAAAAATAAAAAAAAATAATCAAGTCCAGATTCAAAGTAGAGGAAAAGAAGCCAAGCTTTACAGGAAGAACAACAAAGTCATATTGCAGAGAGCTTGTATTCAGAAATAAGAGAAATTTGTAGACAATTGTTTTTACATTCTGCCACAGAGTATGTTTTGCCCAAATATTTCATTTGTAATTACTTCTTTCCAAACTCTCAAATAATTTTTCTCTGTGTTTGTTGAGAGTACCTTAATAACCCTTGATATGCAGGCAGTAATATTTAGTATGGAGTCACAGATACTCACAGACTTTTGTTCTGACTTAAAATGGCTTGCCTTGATTTCTTCATATATTTTTTCAGTCTCTGGTATGGCTTGACAGTGGCTACTCTTAAATCAAGGATCATCAATAGGCAGGGAGGAAAACTTATTCTTTTTGAAAATGACTACATGTTTAGTTGAATCTATAGCCTTGACTTCATCAGACACTATGCTCAAAATAATTGAAAAAGCTGTCTGAAACTATCAATTATAATTATCGTATTTGATTATTATTTTGATTTCTGTACTCACAATTACAAGATGGCATTCATACAATCTCTTCCCTCTGCCCCAAAACCTCAAACTGGCTTCTTTATTAGGATCTGTGGGATTTTTATGAACCACTCTGCTTTCAAATTATATTATCTTCTAAAAAATCATCATCTAATTTTATCCCCTTGCACTTAGCTTAATTTATGAATTGATATATATATCTGTTAAGTGTCCATGGAATTAGTAATTCATTTAATGTTGGACCTACAAAAAAGTCTTGGGTGTAACATAATCCAAAGTCTTGATTTTTTAATAAAGAAACTAAGGTTTCAGTAATTGGCTTATTCAAAGCCACAGAGATCCTTATGTAAGATGCACAACTCTAACTTGATTTTATTGTTTCCTTCTCCAGTGATCCCCCGCACCAAAAAAATAGGCATCTTCTTTTGTTCTCAATGGTATGTCTAGGAGTAATCTATGCTTCAAGAATGGTTTGTTGGTAGTATAGCACACATACTAAGTTAGTCTCCCAATAACAAACTGTATTTTATATGCTCTTGTTTTTCAGTAGAAGATATTTCCCAGGCATCTGATGCTTATTTTGTTTGTATCTTATAAAATTAGTCATTGCTTTTAAGCCACTTACTTTAAGGCAAGTATTTAATCAGATAAGAAGTCTTGTAGGGTTTTCTAAACTCCTATGTATTCTTGCATGTTTTAAGTATCTGAGTTTTGCTAAATAACAACAAATGAGCCTTTCTGTACTCTATAGATATTAATCCCCATCTCAGGTAACAAAACCTCAAAGTGTCTGGTCTAATTCTTACAAATTGGAAAAGTTATAATTTGGGGGAATTATTTTAAGAATATGTAGGTCACCTATCTTTCTAGATAGTCTATGACTCATTTTTGAATCAAGCTCTACCAACTAAAATTTTGGACCAGCTAGTCTTAGAGACCTTAGAACTTCTTTCTATAATTTGCATTTTAGTGAGATGTTCAATTTCTTGGACCATTACCACAAGATGCCTTCTTGTTGTACACTATCAGGTGTTACTCATTATCTTCTATGTGGCATAGAGCTCTTTTTGATGGGCTCTGTAAAGAAAAATTATTTTAGAGCTAACTGCAGGAAAAAATGATATAGTTTCTTTGAATGACTAATCAGAAACATGTAGCTAAATAAGCTTCCTTTTTCCACTCCAACTCTCAGAAAAAATTAGAGCAAAATATATGACTCAGCTGTATGATTTAAACAAGTTCTTAAGACCTGTTCAACTCTGTGTTGTTCATCTCTTCCCAGCTTGTCCTACATTTCCTGATTTACATTTTTCTTTCCCCAAATTCGATATTCTACTTTTAGTTTTAATTCCTACAGGCTGTTCAAGTTCACTATATAATAGGGAAAAACTTAAAGTATAGTTTAAATAAATAAATGAATGCATACATACATAAATGGATTTGTTTTGAGTAATTATTCTAGCCAAAGTATTACCTCATGTCATTGTGCTATTTCTCCTTGAGTCTTGTAAAATAGGTACTAGTAGTTTAGACAAGGAAACTGGAGTTTAAAAGAGTTTAATGGCTGCTCCAGGTCAGATCAGTTTTTCAAAAAATCAACACTAAAATTCAGGGCTACTACTTACAATACAATTCTCTTTGTTTTCTTTCATGATGTTAATAAAATTTGAATTAGACATAAAATCAGTTCCTGAGACTGTATGCTTTCACTAACATAATTCCTCTGCACACCACTTTGAATAGAAGATCTAGTCCATGGATTTCTGCTTTCTCTAAATAGAATTAGATAGATTAAAAAAAGTTTTTTTAGATTTTTATTTATTTTTAGAGAAAAGGGAAGGGAAGGAGAAAGAAAGGGAGAGAAACATCAATGTGTGGTTGCCTCTCATGTGGCCCCCACTAGGAGGAACCTGGCCTGCAACCCAGACATATGCCCTGACTTGGAATTGAACCAGTGACCCTTTGGTTTGGAGTCCATGCTCAATCCACTGAGCTACATTAGCCAGGGCAGATTTTAAAAATGTATATGGCAATATGTCACAGAATGTAAATATTATTCTGTAAGTTCTATGGCCAAAGATGGTTTGTGGTTTATGTTTCTCAATCTCCCAATAGGAAATATACTACAAAAAGTTTCTATTCTGAAAAGAAAAAACATTAGGTTATTTTGTGATTTTGTGCAACTTACTGATTTATTAGTCTCTAATCTTTTATATGAAAATGATGTTTGTCTAAATTTAGTAATCTAGTTCTTGCTGATTAGTAATAATGATGATGATGATGATAGTACTTACAGTTTTCTATATGCCAAGAATTTATTATGTATTTTCTTTTTTAATAATTCTGAATTATCAATAGGCATGATGGTTATCAAATGTTCTGAGAAACTCACAAAAGAGCAAGGATTTGCATTTGCATGAGACTGACTCTAAAGTCCATATTCAATATATTACACCTACTGCTACCACTATTACCACCACCACCATACATTACTTCATACTTACCCTAGTTAAATACTGTCCTAAAAGATTCACATGCATTATGTATATTAACTTATTTAATTCTGAACACAATCTGAGATGTATCCCCACTTTACAGAAAATAGTCTTATAATTTAATTAACTTGTGCACTGTTACAACTGTTTAATCACACAACCCGTATTCTATATCAAGCAATCTAATTCATAAGATAAACACTTATCTACCATGTTAAATTCTCTCTCTATTGCCATTATTGCTTCTATAGTTTAACAATTGGTTATGTTGTGATTGATTTCCAGAAATTTGCATGTTCTCATTTCATGATATGGAACCCATTTAAATTTCATCTGATATGTTTACCTCCAAATACTTTATTTTTTGTTGTCTAGTGGTCATGACAACTTTATTTGTGAATATTGTAAAAATCTAATGGTACAGAGGCCTAGAGGAAAAAACCTGAAGAAGCTGTACAGCTTCTTGTATACTTTGTTAATAGAAAAGCATTCTCTGTGTGATTTATTTTGCTACATTTTAAAGGTCACACTTCATGTTTGGCAAAAGGTAGGTTTCCAGTGAATATTCAAGCTTCACATTTAAAGAAGTATTTCCTAGGCAGCAAATACACAAAACACTGTTGGAAGTTGACTGGCTGTCATTTAAATACCCCAAACTTTTATGTGAAAAAAAAATGTAGGTTAATTTGATAACCAAGAGCAAAGTACATCAAACATGGCCTATGTAAAATTTCAAATGATTCATACATTAGTAAAGATTTCGTAGCTTTTTAAGTGACTTTTCTTTATATATATTATAATTTAAGAAATTAAAATTTGTTACCTACATTATAATTTAAGAAATTAAAATTTGTTACCTAAGATCAAATTATAATTCCTATTTTTTGTAACATCTGATCTTCTTTTATCCTGATCACAAAGAATTTAAATACGGAGAAAAGTGTGACAATTGACTTAAAAGTTGAGCTGAAACCCAAAATGCAAAAATGATTATTAGAGTGATATCAATTATATAAACAAATATTGAAAAAAGTACATGGAAGGAAATTAGCTAAAGTGTAAATGAATTTTTCTAGATTATAGAAATAAAGTTGATAGTTATTTGTTTTCTTTTTTATACTTTTCTGGTTTATTCACTTTTTCTGCAATAGGTGTGTATTGTATTTATAATAAAAAGGAATCAATGTTTATTATTTTAGAGGAAATATGCATTTCATAAGCTAAATTTTACAATTACAAGCTACGAGTCTGCATGGCATATCTAGAATCAGATCCTTTAATATTTTAAATAAAGTGAAAATTGTATCTTGATCTCACACAGGAACATAATCATATAACTCTCTTCTCTATTTATTTTTAAATTAATATGTATTGGAAGATATTTTAAGCATAAAAGTACAGGGGGCAATGCACACCATATACCCACTTCCAAGTTGTAATATATGTTAATATTTTGATATATTTACTTTATTATGATATATTATAGATAGAAATGATGACCTTTACTTCCTGTCCCCCATCTGCTTACCTCCTTATTTATTGTTTTTACTAGGGAGTGCAAAAGGCCTATTTAACTTGCACAGTGTATTTAGAATAAAATTGTACCACTTCAATTGGTGTGTGGTACTTAGCACCAAATAAATTTCCTCAATCTCTCTACATAATACTGTAATTATTATATATGTTACTTCTACACATGTGGAAAGCACTATTAGATAAATCTATATATTTTATTTTCAACTGTCAAAAGTATTTTAAAGAACTAAAAATGAAAGTTTATTAAATTTATATAGTTTTTTTTGTTTTATTTTAATTGTTGTTCAAGTATAGTTTTCTGTCTTTTACTTATATAGTTTCCTTTTTTTATTCCATTGCTCTTCATTCCTTATTTTCCCAGTGTCCTGGAATCAGTTCCCCACCATCTAAAGATTTTCCTTGGTAATGGGTTTTGAATAAGTGCGATAGCTATGTGTTATCTTAGTTGTCTTTCACCAGAGAAAGTTATTTCACTTCAATTCCTGAAGGGTATTCCACTGGATATAGAGGGATGGTATGACAGTCCTTTTCTTTCAACACTTTAAAAATGTTGTACCACTTTCTTTTAGCATCCATGAGACCTGCTGTTATTTGACTCATAGTTCCCGTTGGTATTATGCCATCTTTCTGGATGCTTTGAGATTTATTTTTCTTTCAGTGTTTTAATAATAATGTGTCTAGGCATGAATTTCTTTGTGGTTATACTGTTCAGAGTTCTCTCAGCCTCCTGAATGTATAGGCTTTGCCATATCTAGGAAGTTCTCAGCTATTATTTCTTCAAAAACTTTTTAGCAACATACTCTTTTTTTCTCTCCTTTTAAGGATGCTGATGACACAAATTTTAGTCTATTATTATTGTATGACAGTTCCCTTAGATTCTGTTCCATTTTCAAATATCATCATTTTTCTTTATTATTTAGATTACTTTTATTGATCTATCTTCAAATTCATAGACTATCATCTTTATTTTGCTACTGAGTCTTCCCTGTAAGTTTTTTAAATTTTAGTTATTGTATTTTCTGTTGTTGGTAACTTTTCATTTGGTTCTTCTTTATATCTTCTATATTATTTCTAGTTACATTTTATTTTGATTTTGTTTTGAGAGTTTTCATGGTTGACCACTTAGCATTTTAAAAATAGGTGCTTTAATGTCTTTGTTAGGTCATTCCAACATATGTATCAACTTATAATTGGCACCTGTTGATTATCTTGCTATACAAGTTGAACTTTTCATGATTCTTTGTCTGCTGAGGGATTCTGATTTGTGTCCTAAACATTCTGAATGATACATTATAAGACTTTGCATTCTGTTTAAATCCAATGGAAAATGTTGATATTATTTTCAGGTGCTTGACATGGTTATGTTCAGGCCATAATGTCCAACCAAACTCTGTGGGCTACATTTTAAATGTAACTTTGGTTTTCACAAAATCTGTCCTGCTATGCAGACTAATCCCCTTGGTTTGACACCCAGAGTTCAACCTGGGGACTGTGTGGAGACATATATATTAGCTCGGTTTTCCCATTTATATGCCAGTTAGGATCAAATCCATGCATTTGCAGGTCAGGGATACTTGGAGTTTTCTGGCTTTGGGTCACTGGGTGCATTTTATGTTGTTATGAGAGGGGAAATATGAATGAAGGATAATGTGCTTGGTTTTGTGTAACAAGAAATCTAACAAGATAAATTCAGGTCATGAAAGCATGAGAACATGAGCGTGATACCAAAGAGGAAATACCCATTAAGCATTTTGAATTTAAAATTTGTTTCTCAGGAAAAATCAAATGTTACTCCTAACCTCAAGGAAGCTAGATTTCCAGAAGTGTAAAGAAGAGTCTTTTATACCCAATCTTCCATGTTAAAACCTGTGATTTGCAGCAAATATTTCCATGTATACTTCAAGTGACCAATTTATAAATTGTAGCAGTAGTGTATTTCTACGGTCTCTTTTAAGCCTTAGTGAGAAGCCTTTTATGCTTGCCAATAATAATTAATACATGTTCCTTTGACTTACCACCCTTTGGAGAAAGGAAATATCTTGTACTATTACAACTATGCTACCACTATGCTTTTGAACCAAATGGTGTATATCTTTGTAAAGGCTGGAGGAGTTACTGATTATGACTCTCAAGGGCCCTTGTTCAAATTTCGCTTCTTTGAAGTGTGGGACATACACACACACACGGTAGGCACAGTGATTGAATGGAGACCCTGCTGAGTGATTAAGTCTCTGCTTGATGTGTCTCAACCATTTGGCAGAAACTATTCTTCTTTTCCTTTATAAGCTTAAATTTGTTCCATTTGAAAAACAAATGGTAGACCTCTATCAACACACAAAATCACCCAGTCATGCTTATTGGCAACTTAATAAAAATCATACAAAGATGTGAATCAATTTAGTATATGACATTTCAATTAGAATCATGGAGTGCTTATCTCATCTTTTAAAGAATATGTTTAAAAAATTGAATATCAAAAAATAATGAGTAGGCTAGATAATAACACCTAATATTTTTTAATAATGAAAACTTTCAAAGCCTAATATATCTTATTTGGTCTTACATATTCCTGTATGGAAGTTAGGAAAGCCATCCTTCACAGTGATGCAAAAGTTATTTTTTGAAATACAAATCTAATTATATTTATCCTTTGCCCATACTAATTTAATAGTATCTCTAGAAAATGTGCTGAATAAAACTTATGTTATTTTGTATGGTATATAATATTTCTAATCAAAGATCAACATCACCACCTGTAGGTTTATTAGAAATGCAGAATATCAGGCTATTCCTGAAAATAATCTAATCATCTTCATGAAACTTTGGGTAACACTACACATTAAATTTTTGTTTTATTTTTTTAAAACTTACTGTTCACTTAGTTGTTCCACCTTTTCCCCATTGCTCATCCCATCCCATCACTCCCTCTCTCCCACAGTCAATCCCCCCTATTGTCCATGCCCGTGACTGCTCTATTTGTGTTCCCTTGCTGGCCTTTCCCCCTTCTTTTCCCCGTTATCCCGCTCCCCCCTCCCCTCTGGTCACTGTCAGTTTGTTCTTTAGTTCCAAGTCTCTGATTCTATTTTGCTCATTTGTTTGTTTTGTTGATTAGGTTTGAAAAACGCTGTAATTTAGGACTCCTTATAACCTTTACCCAATCTGACACTTCTTGCCTGATATCTAACTTGCTTTCTTTATATTTCTTCTCCAAAACTGAGTGTTCTAAAGTGCATCCTCAATAATCCCATCTTTTTCTGAACTCTCCTTTCTTTATGCCTGTTTCTTATTATTTGATCCTTTATCATTTGACAATCTCCTATACTTAATGCCAAGCTCAAATACCCCCTCCCCTTCCCCTGAAAGGACTATTTTCTTCAGTTTGTGGATTGCTCTAGCACTCCTTCTCCACCTCTGTTGCACAGTGTTGTACCTACACACAAAGGAGGCAGTATGGCGTGGTGTTTAAGAGTGGAGCTTTGATTAATTCTTTCACTTTTTTCATGCGACTCCACAACTCTGCAATCCATCCTTTCCTCTGACAGCTGTCAGTCTATTCTCTGCCTCTATGAGTCTGCTTCTATTTTGTTTTTCAGTTTGTTCATTAGATTCCGCACATGAGTGAAATCATAGGGTACTTGTCTTTCTCTGACTGGCTTATTTCACTTAGCATAATGCTCTCCAGATCCATCCATGTTGTTGCAAAGGATAAAATTTCCTTCTTTTTAATGTCTGATTAATATTCCATTGTGTAAATGTACCACAATTTTTTTTTCATCTAGTCATCTATCTACTCATGCATGCTTGAGCTGCTTCCACAGCTTGGCTATTGTAAATAATGCTGCAATGAACATAGGGGTGCTTATATATGCCAGAAACTTTAAAAATAGGCTTATTTATTTCATTATGTTTTCATTTCATGGATTTTTTGTGTACATTTAATTTTGTTGTAAAATTATTCAAAATATGTATATGGTTCCAGAGTTAAATTTACAGGTTGATTACACTCAGAGAAATTGAACTTCAAACCCAAGTATGCTTTTCCCCTTGACATGTAACTGTTTTCTCCCCAACAAGAAATCATTTTTGTTTTGTTTTTTTTCATTCTACAAAAAATTTTGGATTTTTCACTTTTTTAGATAAATAGTAGTTTATTATATACATTGTACATCTTGTTTTGCACTGGGCAGGAATTTAACTGATATGGGAATTGGCTGTTATGGGAATTATATGAAATAGTATACAGATAATGTCCAACCTAATTAGCATGCAATAGCCATTCAGTGACTATCAGTAAAACTTGAATATGGAGGGAGACTTTATATCTATTTTTTGATGTGACAAACTGGAATAGATAAGTAGTAACTTTGTTCTCATATCTGGCATGTAGTCTTGGCAGCCTGACAAGGGCTACAAGGTATATCCTCACCTGATAAAATAAAAATTCTCAGGGAATCAATCAATCCAAGTGTAGATTCTACCAATTGCACAGAAGTAGATCAAAAGGATAAAAAACAATCTTCTAAATCTGGTTTCTATAGTACTTCCTCTGGCCAAATCATAACCTTTAATCTGGCAAGCTATACTTATGAAAAATCATCAGCTGATTTCTCGGCAATATCATGAACATTTTTCTTATGTTCAGGTTGGTATGCTTCTATACCACAGATATCACTGGCATTCCCTACTTCCCTAAGCAGTTGATTTTGTGTTCATAGCATCTATAGTTCTAATAGAGTGAAAGGAAGAAAAGGCTATAAGGAAGAAAGAAAAGGGAGCAGGGAGGGAAGTGGGAGGATGGGATCATAGGAAGATAGGTGGAAGGGAGACAAGGAAAAATTTATTTATTGTTTGCATGAGCAATACATCCCATTCATTTATAAAGTAGCCCAATAATGTCAATTTATAAATGAATCGTGTGGGCTTATTCTGAGTCAGGAACTAAATCAAATATTAGAGATACAAAAGGGCATGAGACTGACAGTCCCTACTCTCAAATTGTTCATATTCTGGTAGTGACCACACATATTAAATAGAATGAGCAGATTATGTCACCACCCCTTCCAAAATGCTCTTGGGACTTGTTATAATAATCAAAATACAATGCATTATTACAATGGCTTTAAGGCTGTACTTTATTTGATCCTTGCATAAATCACTGACATCATCACTTAATATTCTCTTATTCCCTTCACTCTAAACATTCTGGTCTTGCAGACTCAAAAACATCAATCTCTCATTTCCACTTCAGGGCCTTTGCACTTGCCCAATTCCTCTTCCTTGCATGCTCTTTCCCTAGATCTCTACATGTAACACTTCTGCATTTCTGGGCTGAGCATAATGATGCACCCTACCCCAAAATGTGTCCACATCTTAATCCCTGGATCCTGTGAATATGTTACCACACATGGAAAAATGGGCTTTGAAGATGTTATTAAGATTAAGGACTGAGATAGAGAGTTTATCAGAGGAATATATAATGATAGAAGAAAATCAGAGAAATGTGATATTATAAGACATGATCTCTTGGTTTTGAAGATAGAAGGTGTCCATGTGTCAAAAAATGTGGTCAGCCTCTAATATCAAGAAAATACAAGGAAACTAACCCTACTCTAGGGCCTTCAAAGTAATGAAGCTATGGTAACACCTGATTTTAGCCTAATGAGACCCATGTCAGATTTTTGACCTATAGAACTGTAAGAATAATTCCACATTGTTTTAAGTCACTAAATTTTTGGTAATGTGTTATAACAGCAATCAAAAACTAACACAACTTTATTTAGATTTCTAAATAGCATTACCTCTTTCAGTAGTCCTTCCGTAATATATCTGCCTACAATAATTCCTGTCCATTACTCTCTATCAACTTGCCCTGTTCATTTTTCTTCTTAACAATTAGCAATACCTGAGATTTATATTGTCTGCTTATTGTTTTCCTCTCTCCAACAACGGAAGATAAATTCCATAGAGGCACTGGCTTTGTTTAGTATTTTTGATGCTACCCACTACCTAATGTCTGGCACATGCTAAGTGGCACTCAAAAATCATTTACTGATGAATGAATGAATTGCATTCTCTAAGATGAATATAAGGTGCTCTAAAGGCATATAACAAGAGGAACCACCTAATCTGAGAGTTCCTGAAGAGTGTTTTGGAGTCAATAAATTTTAAACTGCATTAGGTATTTTAATTTTATATATGTATCAGTGCCAGTGTTAAATAAAAAAGGAAAAAAATACTCCTCATTTAGACAAGCACTGTTATTTATTTAGTTTTTCTTGAAAATAACACCAAAGGTATGTGTTTGGGAAGTTTTTTAAGGAAAAGTTACAGATGTTCATAAGATAAAAATAAGTAAAACTAAGACTGCTAAAGCAAGACTGAAAATATAAAGTGGCTCTAAGAACTACCCGTTTAACAGTTTTCTGGACCAGTTTTTCAATAAGGTGAATGTTTTCCCCAGAGATGTGTTTGGGATTGCTGTGACCTGATTTTGGATCCTGCTGGGACATACGTGTTGAGTTGTTATTTTTGCAGTTTTGTTGTTGTTGTTCAAGTATGGTTGTCTCCATTTTACCCCCACCACTTTCCCCTGCTCCACCCACTCCCTCCTCCCACCCTCAATGTTTTCTTCTATCACAATGCCCATCACCATGTCACTGATGGGCTAAAAGCTGGGCTCTGCATATGAGTAACCATTAAGTCTTTCCTCCACCTCCTCATTGCTGCTACCCTTGCTCTTTTCCCATTTTCTATTTACTATAATTTCTGTGCTCCATATTAGCTGCTTGTTAATTCTGCCAGAAGGGAGCTTGCTGTCTATTTTTACCATGCATGACAGTCATTAGCAAGATTAACTGCTTTGTATTGACTTGATATTGTTTTGTTTATCATGCGCTTTGTGACTTATGTTCTTTGATGGCACCATGTGGCTGTTCTTGGGTCTGTGCTATTTTTATTCACATACAAAGCAAAAAGTCATCTTAAAAATACCAATAAAATTCTCTCAAATAAGTATCACATGCAACCATTTCAAAGTCATTTGAGGTTTTGCAAGCTTTTATAATCATGATGTACTTACTTGGATGTTTTTATAGCAAGTTTTTAATAATTATTTATTTTACTACTTTTGGAATATCTAGAAAAAGGTTTTTTATCTTTAAACCATCAGGTAATAAAAACATTAACGTAGTCTATTGTATTTTAGTAGATCGATAGACTCTGAAATATCCTCACAAGAGAACATTTTGAGTGTCCAGCTAATTCTTGAACTTGAGTAAATACACATATCATGAAAATAAAATCTAAATTCAAAGATTTTATAAAAGGAAAATATAATATTCTATATGATATGACCTGATACTATTCTTCACACAATATAGGTAAAGCAATTCCATTAAAACTGGGTGATGTAATACTTCTGCCCTCCAATGACTGACCATCTTGCTCAGAGTAACAGCCTGCCTGATTGTGAATGGCATGTGCCCCGACCACATATTTATCTTGCCCTTACATATATTCCCTTGTTTCTTACCATTCATTGAGGCCCTTACCTCAACCCCACTGGACTCAGGTATTTGAGCACACTAAGCTAGATCTCATGTTAGGTATATAGATTTTCTGTTCTTGCTATGTAGGACACTTTTACATAGCTATTTCCCCAATTCTCACATATTTCATGTCTCTATGTTGCCTTATCTGAGAGGTGTTTTCTATCAATTTTAGATAAAATAAGTATATCACCTCACAATGTTTATCTCACACTGATGCAAGTTTTCTTTTAAATCATCATTTGAGGTATCATTCACATAAAATAAAATACATAACTTTAATTGTATAGTTTTATCAATTTTTATTAGTGTAAAGAATCATTTAAATATCACTGTAATCAAAATATCAAACATTTCACCACTTCTTAGAGAGTTTCTGTCTAACACAAGGCATTCAAAACCCCACCTTAATACCAGGCCTACTGATCTACTTGTTGCCAATAGGAATACTTTTTTCCAGTTCTAGAAATGCATATTAATGGACACATATAGTCCATTAATGGATTCGTAATGGATGCACAAATGTGTATTAATTGCTCTTTTGCATCTGGCTTCTATCACTCAACATGTTTTTGAAATTCATCTATGTTTTTCTCTATACCAGTAGTGTTTTCTTCTCACTGCCAAATAAATTCAATTGTATGGATAAACCACAATTTGTTTATTCACTCACCTATGGATGGGCATTAGGATTATTTTGAGATTTTCACTATTATAAATAATACTACTATTAACATCTGTGTACAGGTCTTTCTATGGACATATGTTATTCTTTCTAATGGGTTAGTATGTAAAAGATGAATTGATCAGTCCTATGATGATTATATATTTCACTATTACTTAATTATTTATTTTGAGGTAATTGTAGATTCACATCCAAGTATAAGAAATAACAGAGATATTTTATGTATACTTTAGTCAGCTTCTCCCGATAGTAACTAAAATACAATATTACAACCAGGATATTGAAATGAATATAATCCATTAATTTTATTCAGATGCTTCCATCTTTATATGTAGGTATGGGTGTGTGCCTGTGTGTAGTTTTATGTAATGTTACCACATACTTAGGTTTGTGTTTCTTCCTCTGTCTTCAAAACACAAAACAGTTTCATCACTACAAGAATTCCTTCTGCTACCCTTGTATAGCCACAGCCACCTCCCTACCTTAATTTCAACCCCTATTTGACCCCTGGAAATTACTAATCTGTTCTCTGTCTGAATAATTTTGTCATTCAAAAATGTTGTACATATATAAAATCTTACAGATGTAACCTATTGTCATCTTTTACTCTTTGTATATATAATTCTTTTAAGATTCATCTAAGTTGTTCTTTATGACACTAGTTTATTCTGTTTATTGCTATTTTGTATTCCACATGGATATACCACTATTGTTTCCAGTTTGTTTCTATTATAAATATAACTGTTATGAATGTTTTTGTGTGAATATAGTTTTCTTTTCTCTGGGATCGACGCCCAAGAGAGCAATTGCTGTGTTGTATGGTAATTGAGTATTCAGTTTTATAACAAATGTCAATTTGTTTTCCAGAGTGGTCTTACCATTTTGCACTCCCACAAGAAGTATATAAGTGATCCAATTTCTTCATGTCCTCTCCAGCGCTTCAAAAAAAATTAGCCATTTGGGTAAGTAAGAAGAAGTATTCTGTTGTGGTTTTATTTTGTACTGGGCTAATTGTAATGTTGAACATCTCTTTATGTGCTTACTTGTCATCTGCACACCCTCTTCAGTGAAATGTCTGAGTACAACATTTTTCTGTTTTCCATTTGAAGTGTTATTTTACTGTTGCATTTTCAGAGTTCTTTATGTATTCTAGGCACCATTCCTGCTTTGAACATTTTTGCAATGTTTTCTTCAGTCTATAGCTTATTCTTTTAATCTTCTTAAAAAGGTTTTTGGTAGAGCAAATATTTTAAATTTTGATGATATCAAATTTATCATTTTTTCATTCATGGGTATGCTTTTGGTAACAAGTTTCAAGAGCTCTTTTCCCATTTCTAGAACCTGAAGATTTTTCTAACAGTTTTATAGTTTATGGGAACATATATGTGTGTGCATATATATGTATATGCATATATTCCCAGAAAATTTTATATATACACATATATGTATGAATATATATATATTTATATAATTCTGAGTTGGCTTTTGATAAGTTGTGAGAATTAGGTCAAAGATTTCTTTTCTTTTCTTTTCTTTCTTTCCTTTTCTTTCAACTTTGTTCTTCTCCTTCAATGTTGTGTTGGTATTCCAGGTCTTTCAGCTCTCCACATAAACTAGAATCAGTTTATTGATATCCATAAAATAACTTATTGGGATTGCATTGAATCTATAAATGAATTTGAGAAGAATTGGCATCTTAACAGTATTGAGTCTTCGTAATCAGGAACATGGAATATCTCTCTCTTTATTTAGTTCTTTGATTGAATTTATTGAAATTTTGTAATTTTACTCATGTAGAGCTTATGCATATTCTGTTAGATTAATACCCAAGCCATTCATTTTTTGGATGCTAATATAAATTGTATTGTATTTTTAATTTCGAATTCTACATTTTTATTGTTAGTATATAGGAAAGCAATTAACCTTTTTATATATTGTGATCTTATTATTCCAGCAGAGGTTTTTTGGGGGGTCAAATTTTTGGATTTTCTACGTAGGCGATTATACCATCTGTGAACAAAGTCAGTTTTATTTCTTTCTTCCCAATTTGTATATCTTTTATTTCCTCTATTGCCTTACTGATTTAATGAGTGATTTCAGTATGATGTTGAAACATAATTGTGAGAAGGGACATCCTTGCTCTGTATTTTATTAAGAAGAAACTTTGTTTCTCAGTGTTATAAGGTTAGCTACAGGTTTTTTGTAGATAATCATCACCACATTAAGAAAATTTCTCTCAATTACTAGTTTACTGAGAGTTTTTATCATGAATGGATGTTAGCACTATAATCTTTTTAGATTATTGTTTTGTCTCCTAAGTGGTGTTTCTACCTCCCTTGAACACTTGTAACCTATTTTTAAAATTTTATTTTCAATTACAGTTGACAGTCAATAATATTTTATATTAGTTTTAGGTGTACAGCATAGTGATTAGACAATTATATAACTTACAGAGTGATCCCCACCCCCCAATAATTCAGTGTGTATTTGGTACCCTACATAATTATTACAATGCATAACCTATTTTTAAAACAAGGGCAGAGTGGTACTGGTAAAACACTTACCTCAAAACCTATCATTCAATATCCTCAATAAGTTCCCATCTCACTCGGATTAAAATCCAAAGAACTTATAATGACCTTTCCTGTTAAAATTTAACCTTATCTCTTTTTACTCTCATTTTAGTACATTCTAATCTAGCATCACTGATATGCTACCTGTCCTTCAAAGATTCCATCCCTTCTATTTATTCAGGGACTTTGCTCTCAGTGTTCCCTATGCCTGGAATGGCTTTCAGAAAATATCCATTTGGCTTACTCCCATTTACTTAAGTTTTTTTGACATTTAACAAATATTTATTTTAAATGCAAAACTTCATGGTAATATTTGAAAATCTACCATAATCCATTATGTGTCTTCAGATTTTTATTCAGAAGTCAACTTCTCATGAAGCATATCTGGCCACCATCTTTAAATATTCCAGTCCCATTCTTGATCTTTGTATACCTTGTCTCATATTTATTTTTTCTCTCAGCAATTTTCATCATCTTATGCATGACATGTGTCAGTTATGTACTGCCACAATAGTGCCACATAACAAATAATTACAAAGCCTCAATGGCATATAATAATGAATATTCATTTTTACTCATAAGTTTCTGGGTAGCCTGGATGGTTCTGCTGATTAGTACTGAGCTCAGCTATCTTTCCTAGGCACACTTATTATCTGGGGTCTACTGTTGGCTTGGATAGAAGCATCTTGGTCCAGAATGGCCTCTCAATTTGTTCTCATGGCAAAAGTAGCATTCAGAAAGCATAGAAATATGGAAAAAAATTTTAAGCCTAGGTTTGGGACACACACTTTCACTTCCATCATATTCTACTTTCCAAAACCAGTTTCAAAGGTATACCAGATTCAAGGTTTGTACAAAACCACACCACAAAGGGTCTTGGATATAGTGAGATAATTAATTAAGGACAAAAGTCTCATCAATCCACCACACTACATGTTTACTCATATATTTCACTTACCACCAGTCACTTTTATCAGAATATAAGCTCTAAATATGTGAGAATTTTGTCTGTTTTATTAAATGCTTTACCCAAAATGCCTGTCATTTTCCTGGTATACAACAGGAACTCAATATTTTCTTATCAAAATGGGTAAATGGAGATCCCCATGATCAATGGGGATTATACCCTGTATAATACCTTCACAGAGACTGTAACTTGTATGTTAAGTACTCTATCATTATTTTTTTTTAAAAATTCCTAGCACCCAAAACAAAGACAAACATGTAAAGGGAATATGGTAAATGTGTTTAGGATTAATGAATGAATAATAAATGACATAGATTAGAAATGAAAAGAAAAGAAAATCTCCCTCTAATGGTATTAGCTTGTGCTTTTAGATACACTTTTGTGTTTTCCTCTGATTCAAATAACTTTTTGGAAATAGTGTTTCCAATACAGAATGGAGTTCATGGAATTTAAAATAATTATGGCAGCCTTCAGGTACATGTGGCATATAAAGATAAGAAAGCAGCATCTGCATGAAGCTATAAAAAAAAATCTGTGAACATTAAGATGTGCTATGTATACCTAGTTGGGGAGATAAATTATAATTGTATAAATTAAACTATAATTTGGGTTTCAGGATTATCCCTTGAGTTTCATTGTGATTAGCATAACTCACCCATAATTGTTTCTAGTGTTGCCAAACTGCCAGACAGAATAGTCTATAGGCTTGGTTTAAAACTAGGTCTCTTGTAGACAAATGACCTAGAGAAGTAAAAATCTCCTAGAGAGGTAAAAAGTCAAGGTAATCTCCTTGACTTTCATATTAAGGAAAGTAGTTTAGGAAAAGAAGCATTAGTTTATACATAATTTATTTAATCAATATTTTTACACTTTTATATATACATAATTGCATATGTATATATACCATACATTAATAAAATATTTTGTAAATCTAAACTATTATTTAAGTGTGTTATCTCAATGAGTTAAAACTTTGAGAAATATATCAAAATTTGAAACTAATAAAAGTATGCAACTGTGCTAATTTTCATGCCATTTAAAATGTGTTTATCAATCTAGATTTTCTTGTATTACATGAAAAGCATTTGAATGTGCCTTAAAAATATTTAAAGGGACTTAATTCTTCTTTACTCTGAATGTTTTCTTGAATTTCTGTACCTCCTTTTAGTCTCTGTGTCAGCCTAGTGAAAAGGTCTGTGGTACAATTTATTGATCTCTTCATAAATCCAGTCAGTTTTTCCTACCATAATGAAGATAATAAATTAAACTAAAAGTTCAGTATTGGGGCACATTGTATTTCATTCTTTGTACTATTTGCATTAATTCCCATGTAAACACTGATATATTTAAGTTTTGTAAATCAACATTCTACATTATATGAAGGTAATTTATAGATTTTCTCAATACATTACAAAGTCAGTTTGTCAGGATGGGGGAAAATGCCACAAAATTGAAAACACTGTGGATGACTCCACTGGGGAATAATATTTAGAATAGTTTTTATCCACTACCATATAACTATCTCAGGGAGAGACTAAACCATTGGACATGTAAAGAGAACCACAGCATTTAAAAGATTCTAAATAGTTTTAGATAGTTTTAACTGGCTGCCAATGTTTACTTTAAAGATGTAAAAAGAGCATAAGGACTGAATATAAAAAGCAGTGAATTCATCAACTTTTCTGTGATAATGGCATAAACATGCAACCTGTTACTCAGGCCAATAGCTAAGTTCCTGTTTCATGAGTTAGACATTTCAAGACAAAGCAGAAAGAGATGTGTTAAAGATTAGAATTGCAAATTTCAGAATACATAGTGTCAGTCTTGTGATGTTAAAAGATCCATTTAGAATAACTCACAGACGAACTGTAGCGTATTACACAGTAGAATCATGAATATGCAATCAGCAAATGGTTCTGAAGCCTGATCACCGTCTCTGTCAATTACAGCAGTCACTTTCTGTGATGGCACTGTGGCACTTTGACAGTGATTATACCTTTACATGAATGTATTGCAGATATTATGCTTCAGTTGTTTACAAATAGAACCATGTCTTACTCTGTCACTGTAAGAATAGAGTGTTTTAAGTAAGGAAAATATTCCTCATTATGTCTTCCATTTGAGTCACCCATGCATGTCAGACTGGAATATCATGATGCCACTACTACATGACAGAAATGACCCTTTAAATCCCCTTTTATTATGCCTAAAAGTGAAGTGATGGGGAGCTCTGTCAAGAAACTGCATAAAGGATTAACTTTCAACATAGTGCCCATCACTCTAAAGGAGCAGGGGGGTCAAAAGAAAAAATAATATTCACACATGAAGCAAAATTCTAACACAGAGGTATGGCTGTCAATCATGACAAAATTATCCAGATGAGATATAGCTTTGCTTGGTCTTTTGTCCTGCCAAAAATTGTTTATTTATTTTGTTTGTAGGTATCAACTTTGTCTAAAAATTCAACTTTAAGTAGTTTGTTTTAGATAGTAATTTTCTTCAATGTTTAGTTGTCAAAATTTCAGGTAAAAGTATCAGGGAAAATAATGATCATATAGTTTTTCAGTTTGCTTCTTAATTTTATTTATGTATTTATATAAGTCAAAGCTCAATATTTCAGGCTGCTACAGGGTGTGCAAACCCTTTAGATAACTGAGTATCTGGATGTTTTGCTATACACATAGATAATACAGTTGAATGTTAAGACTTATTTATAATTTTTCTACTTACATAAAGTTTCATAGATTCAATACTTTATTTTTCTCTAGATTCATAAAATTTAGAAATTCATAGCTGTAAGATACTTTAACTAAAATAAACTATAAAAATCGTATTTCAAATTACTTTATTCTCGCCACATTCCTGTACAAATATTTTCAGATGAGAATGGAGTTTGCTACAGGTCACATACCTAGGGGAAAAAACAGACATTCAGATCAAAACTCTGGTTTCACAATCAAGTGTCATTTTTACCCAACCAGTCCTTTTTATACATTTAATGTAATGTTATAAAGGAATGGTTGCTAAGGGGGAGGGAGAAAAATGAGGAAAGTAAGCTATAGGACTGTGTCTTGCTGGTAAAGCTAAAGCCTTAGATCTTAACAAACAATTGTGGAATGATCTATATCATGAAATTTTTCCCTCCCAATAATGGAATATTTCTTCCAGACAGGATGAACTAAGGCCTGCAACAGGACATTAAACAAAGCATCAGAAAAAACACAGTATATAGAATTTCTAAAATAAGTACTAGCATTTCAGCTCATCTTTTTCTATAAAATAACCTCCTCTAGGCTATAGAAAAGTTATATCACACAAAATGACCACTCAAAATAGTGCTCATTTGGAGAAATGGTTTCATGTCCAATGGGGAGAGAAGAAAAATTACCAAGACTGCTTCAGACAAAAGACAATGTGAAAGTTGCTGCCCAAACATGAATGATATAAAGAAAAAATTCTGCTTTATAGGTATAAAGTAGGAAAAATAGAAAAAATACAGTATGTAAAAGGTAGACAACATGCTTACCTCTGAAAATGTTTAGAAATTAAGAGTTCTTCCTAATCACTTCAAAATATAGAATAATTTAGTAAGAATATTTAGTAATATTTCATCAAACATGATATAAAAAGTATATTCATTAGTAGTTTCCTTTGCTGAACAGAAGCTTTCAGTAAGACATATCTCCATTCACTTATTTTTGCCTTTATTTCTCTCACCTTTGGGGTCAAACTTATAAAATCTCAAAGACCAATATCCATGAGTTTAGTACCTATATTATTTTCTATGTAATTTATTGTTTCAGATCTTACAGTTAGATATTTGATCAATTTTGAATTAATTTCTGTACTTGACAAATTTGCAAACATCAGCTTTGACAAAGCTATAATATCTAAAATATATAAAGAACTCATAAAACACAACAACAAATAAACAAAAAATCCAATTAAAAATGGGTAGAGGACCTGAACAGACACTTCTCCCAAGAAGACATAAAAATGGCCAACAGATATATGAAAAGATGCTCAACTTCACTAGCTATTAAGGAAATGCAAATGAAAACTACAATGAAGTACCACCTCACACATTTTAGAATACCATTATCAAGATAACAAATAATAACAAGTGTTGGAGAGGTTGTGGAGAAAAATGAACATTTGCACACTGCTCGTGGGAATGTAAACTAGTATGGCCATTATGGAAAACTATATGGACTTTGCCCAAAGAATTCAAAATAGAAAGCACCTGATAATAAAGAACATAGGCTTAACAATGGGCATGGTAGGTTCTATTGAGCATGCATACTGTGTACCTGTTGCATTCAAAATGACTGAATGAGCAGAGCAACGAATTTGCATCAAATTTTTCATTAAGCTTGAACATTCATCCACAGAAACTATTTGGATGATTCAGAAGGCCTCAGCTATGGGCAACTGGTGATCAGTAGCTTCATCAGGGCAATGCACCTGCTCATGCATCATGTCTCATGCAGTTTTTTGGTGAAACACCAAATCATCCAGGTGCCCAGCCACCCCTACAGCCCAGCTTTGGTGCCCTGTGACTTCTAACTTTTCCCCAAACTAAAATCCCCATTCAGAGGGAAAATATTTCAGACCATTGTGAGATTCAGGAAAATATGATGGAGCAACTGACAGCAGTTGAGAGAACTGTGTGAGGTCCCAAGGTGCCTATATGGAAGAGAACTGAGGACTTATTGTGCTATGTACAATGTTTCTTGTGTCCTTATTTTCTCTAATAAATGTCTCTATTTTTCATATTATATGGTTGCATACCTTTTGGACAGACCTCATATGTATATATGTCTATATGTAAAAGAAATCCCATTTCCACTTCTTGTATAACACTTTAGAATTTCTTTTTGCAATTATAAGAAAATGTGACTGTATATTTTTCTACCTTTCTTTCTCAACACAAAAACATACTAAATATTGTTCTATACCTTATTCCTTTGCAAAAATCAAAACATGTCTTTAAGCTCTTTTATGTGAGTGCGTAAATCTTCCTCATTCTTTTTTATAACTACACAATATTCCATGGTATGGTTGTACCAAAGTTTATTTAACCTGTTTATTGTTAACAAACACTACAGTAATTCCTTTAGTGCCATTACAAATGATGTCAAGTGTAAGTGCATACATACAACAAGTTCATTTCTGAATATGCCTTAAAAAACAAGAACATGGTTGGGCTTAAGAAAAATAATTGTGCCTGAAGTAGAAAACTCATCAAGTGAAATGGAAGATACATTCAAGTATTTATGAAAAGTTTACCTAAATCTATAAATAAAGAGATTACAGTATACATGGAAAATGAAAAATGAGATGCACAATATCAAGATATTATATTTAAGCTGTTCAAAAGGAAGTATTCAACAAAAAGAATAAGATGGACTAGCAGTAAAGTTACTGTAGAAATTATCAATGCCAGATAACAAAGAAAGATTTACCAGTGTTGCTTACAACATTGTATTTGAAGTCTTGGCTGGTACAATAATCCCCCATCACCAAGAAAGTAAATAAATATTACTGATTGGGAAAGAATAAATAAATCTTCCCTTGCAGATTGCTTGTTTGTTTATGCAGTTAATAAATAAATTAATTAACCCCAAAGTCTTAGAACTTTTAAATGAGTACAATAAATTTACAGGACACAAGATCGCTATGTAAAAAAAAAAAAAAAAAAGGCTGCTTTCCTATGTACCAGCAATGAACAATTGAAATATCAAATATAAAAAAGTTATAATAGCAGAAAAATATTTAGTTATAAATTTAACAAATATGTGTAGTATCATCCTGTAAAAAAGTACAAAACACTGATGAAAGAAATTAGAAAGATCTATACAAATGGAGGCAGTATCCATGCTCATGATTGAAAAACTCAGAAGTGTTAAAATATTAGTTATTCCCAACTTGATCTATAGATTCAATGCAATCTAATTTTTTAAAAAAACAGCAAGCTATTTCATACATATTAACAAACCAATTCTCAAGTTTATATGAAAAGGTACCAGATTTCAAGACTCTGAAGCTACAGTAATCAAGACAATGTGGTGTTGTCAAAGAATAGATACTAAATCAATGAAACAGAATAGAGATCCCAGAAATAGACTCACACAACTAAATTTAACTGATTTTTAATAAAGGAGCAAAGAAAATTCAACAAAGAGAGAATAGTTATTCAAAAGATGATGCTAGAACAATTGTAAGCTCGTACGTGTGGTGGTGAGGGGGAGGGATGAACATTACAGACCTGACAACATTTCAAAAATTTACCGCAAAATGAATCATAAATGTAAATGTAAAACTTAAAAAAACTATAAAACTTGTAGAAGAACACATATAAAAGAATCTAGGTGACCTTTTATTTGGTGATATTTTAAAATACAACATAAAAAACCTGACATATGAAAAACATTTATGTCAGACTTTATTAAAATTAAAACTTCTACTCCTCAAGATACTGTCAAGAGAATGAAAAGAAAAGCTACAGCCTTGGGCAAATATTTGGTAAACATGAATCTAATAAAGCATTTTTATTCAAAATATACAAAGAATACAAAACTAAACAATAAAACACCCAACTCAATTAAAAAATAGACAGAAGATCTAAACTGATACCTCACCAAGAAAGATATAAAGTTGACAAATAAGCATATGAGAAGATGCTCAACATTATTTCTTTAGGAAATTGCAAATTAAAACAACAATGAGATAGCACTACACACCTATTAAAAAGACTAAAACTCAAAACGCTGACATTTCCATTTCCTGGCAAGGATGCACAGCAATAGGAGCTCTTAATCATTATTGGTGGGGATGCCAAATAGTACAGCCACTTTGGGAGTTTATCAATTTTTTACAAAACGGAGCATAGTCCCAACTATATGATCCAGCAATGATGTTCATAGGTTCAGTTGTTTACACAACTGATGTAAAACTTACATCTCTACAAATATCCAAATGTAAGAGTTTATAGCAGCTTTATTCATAATCACACAAATAATGAAGCAATGAAGATATCATTTAACAGGTGAGAAGTAAACACACTCTGTTACATGCATACAATGTACTATCATTCAGGAAGTTATAAAGTGAGCTATCAAGCAGGAAAAGGTGTGAATGAATTTTAGTGGATTGTGCTAAGGAAAAGAAGTCAGTAAACAGAAGCTGCATAAGGGATGATTACAATGATGACATTCAAGAGATGGCAGAACTATATAGTAGCAAAGGATCCAAGAATATCAGGAGTTAGATGGTGGGGAGATGGTTGCATAGGAGAATCACAGGGGAATTTAGGGTTGTGAAATTATTCTGCATGATACCATATATCTGTATAATATTTGTAATGCCTGTAATGACACTATGCATTTGTATAAACTCCATAGAATTTTATATCACAAAAAGTGAAATTTAATGTGTGAAAACTAAAAGAAAATCATTTACAAGATTAGGCTCTTCCAAGAGGAAATGAACAATGTACAGAACAATCTATTTGTATTACAAATATATAAAACAAACTCACCTAACAGAGTGGGTTGTAGATTTACTGTAAATAACTTTGGAAATTAGTATAATTTTTATTTTAAGAAAAGATGAGACCATATATGAGTTTATAGATTGTTTCCTGGAGAGTATAGTTTAATGATTCTGACAACTGTACATAAGTACATTATACTGAAACTGAACAATTAATGAAATGGATGGTGAAGGAAGAATGCTAAGTTTCTCATTATAGCAATGGGAGTTTTTACAAATAAACAAGGAGATTAGGTTTAAGTAATCCATGTGGTAAGGGATTACCATTGAAGATATCAAAATGAACTCATGTCTAGGTTATATAAATAAAGATGGGTAAATATAAGAGATATTTACATATCTACATATGTACATATTCACGTGTGTGTGTGTGTGTGTGTGTGTGTATGCTTTTTTAGCAGAGAGGTCCCAAAAAGAATACCACCCCAATAGCAATGAGCATGACTAGTATTCAGAACTTGGTTTCTAATACTGCTCAACAGAAAGTGGGGATAAGGAGGGGAAGTATTATATTCTAAGACTCTTAATTATATGTGAGGAAGTATATCTGCCTTCACATGAAAACTTGCCCAAGTTATTCTGCTGTATGGGTATGAGAAACATGGAGCTAGCTGAAACACACCAGCTGACAGCCAACCCACCTCAAGAAATAGCCAGGCAACTCCAGATGAGTGGGCTGATTCAGCAAAGACAAAAATAAAAGCTGAATCTCTGACTTTAAAATTCAGTCTAAATAACTATTGCGTCAGTAAGTTTTACAGCTTTCTATATAGCATTATTGAGATTAATGTATAACTCATATAGAAAAAGAAAATACAACTCTTTATTCCAAGATGGTATATTTCTGTACATAGAAAATCAAAAGGAACCTACAAACTATTGTAACCCACAAATAGATTAAGAAAGTTGGCTGGATCCAAGGTAAAGATATAAAATTTAATTGTGTTTGTAGATACCAGCAACAAACATTTGTAAATACATTTTTTAATATTATTTATAATATAGTTACAAATGATTCTAATAAAAGATGTGTAAGGCTTACTATATGGAAAATTACAAAATATTGCTTAGAGAAATTAAAGAATACTTAAATTATTGGAGAACTCAAGAAAGACTCATTGTTATTAATTTGTCATATAAGCCAAAGTTTATGTATAAATTCCATGCAGTTGCAATCAACAAGTTTTTTGGCATAGTTTAATGACGTGGTCATGCAACTTAAATGGAAATGTATAGATCCTATGAAAGTTAAGTCAATATAAAAAAATGAGATATTAAAATTTTCACACTCTCAACTTCAAGACATTGTAAGATTACATTAATTGAAGAATTAGTTCATAATGTTAGACAAATAGTTCAATAGAAGAGAAAAGAACACAGAAATAGAGACTTCTGGCCAAGATGGAGGTGTAAGTAGATATGCTTTGCTTCCTCACATAACCAAAAGAATGACAACAACAAATATAAAAACAAAAAATAACCAGAACTGCCAGAAAATTGAACTGTATAGAAGTCTAACAACCAAGGAGTTAAAGAAGAAACATTCATCCAGACTGATAGGAGGGGCAAAGTCAGGCAGCTGGGGAGGAGAGGACATGTGGCAAAGTGACAGACTGGGGTGGGGAGGCAGTGACTAGCAGACTAGGTGATCCCACATTTGCTTATGGATAACCCAGGAGGAACAACTATGGAGCAAGACAGACTGCCACCCAGGGTTTCAGTGTGGGCAACTAAAGACTCAAAACCTGTGGCTATAAAAATCTGTAAGGGTTGTGGTGGGGGGAGGAACTCCCAGCCTCACAGGAGAGTTCACTGGAGAGACCCATGGGTTCCTAGAATGTATATGAACCCACACAGAAGGGCCTAATTTGTTTGTGATAATGGGGGAGGTGACTGAAAGTAGGACAAGAACCAAGCAAGTGGCATTGTTCCCTCTCTGATCCCTCCCCAACAGACAGCACCACAACACAGCAACATCCGTTACCCCACCCTGGTGAATACCTAGGGCTCTGTCCCTTACAATGTAACAGGAGTGCCCAGACAAAGAAATATGGCCCAAATGATAGAACAGATCAAAACTTCAGAAAAAGAAGTAAGCAATGAGGAGATAGGCAACCTATCAGATGCAGAGTTCAAAACACTAGTAATCAGGATGCTCACAGAAATGATTGAGTGTGGTTGAAAAATAGAGGAAGAAGTGAAGGCTATGCAAAGTGAAATAAAGAAAAATATACAGGGAACCAACAGTGAGGGGAGGGGAACCGGGACTCGAATCAATAATTTGGAATGGAGGGAATAAATAAACATTCAACTGGAACTGAATGAAGAAAATAATTCAGAAAAATGAGGAGAGGTTTAGGAGCCTCCAGGACAACTCTAAACATTCCAACATCCAAATCACAGGGGTGCCAGAAGGAGAACAGGATGAGCAAGAAATTGAAAACTTATTTGAAAAAATAATGAAGGAAAACTTTCCCAATATGGCAAAGAAAATAGACTTCCAGAGGTCCAGCAAGCTCAGAAAGTCCCAAAGAAATTAGACCCAAGGAGGAACACACCAAGACACATCATAATTAAATTACTCAAGATTAAAGATAAGGAGAGAATCTTAAAAGCAACAAGAAGAGAGGAGACAGTTACTTACAAAAGAGTTCCCATGAGACTATGAGCTAACTTCTCAAAAGAAACATTGCAGGCAAGAAGGGGCTGGAAAGAAGTGTTTCAAAGTGATGAAAAGTACAGATCTACACCCAAGATTACCCTATCCAGCAAAGCTATCAATTAGAATGGAAGGGCAGATAAAGTGCTTTCCAGATTAGGACAAGTTAAATGAGTTCATCATCAACAAGCCCTTATTATATGAAATGTTAAAGGAACTTATCTAAGAAAAAGAAGAAAATAAAAACCATGAACAATAAAATGGTGAGAAGCTTACAACTATCAACAACTGAACCTAAAAAACACTAAATGAACCAAGCAAACAACTAGAACAGGAGCTGAATCACAGAAATGGAGATCACATGGAGGGTTATCAATGGGGAAGAGTAGGGAAGAATAGGGGAAAAGGTACAGAGAATAATAAATATGATTGGTAGGTACAAAATACACAGGGGGAGGTTAAGAATAGTATAGGAAATAGAGAAGCCAAAGAACTTACATGTACAACACATGTACGTGATCTAAGAGAGGGGGATGCTGGTGGGAGTGGGGGGCACAGACCAGAGGGAAATAAAAGGGAGAGAAAATGAGATCATTGTAATAGTATAATCAATAAAATATACTTAAAAATAAAGAACACAGAAATATATCCACACACATATAGTCAGCAGATTTAGTTACCAGATTAATAAGGATAGGATGACCTTTTCTATAAGTAATGTTGGAATGACTGGTAAACTATACTGAAAAATTATGAACCTTGAGATTTATTTAATAATGTACTAAAAATTAATTTGAGTTTGATCTTAGAATGATTGGTTAGGCATATGAAAAAATCATTAACCTTAAAATTTACATCATACTCAAAAGTTAATTTGAGTTTTATCTTAGACCTATATCTAAAACTGAAACCCTCAAACTTCAGGAAGCAAACAAATTCTTCATCATCTAGATGTAGGCAAAGATTTCTTAAACAGAACAGAATAACAACAGGAAATATAAAAATTATAAACTGAATTTTATTAAATTAAGAACTATTGTTACTTAAAATCATGATTAAAAAGTAAATAGGTAGGTCACAGACTGGGAAAGAACTTCACAGGTATCTGAAAAAGGGTTTGCATAAAGAATGTATAGTATATTCCTACAAATCAATAAGGAAAAGACAAAGAACCCAATCTTAAAAATGATAGGCACTTCATAAAATGGGATATTCAAATGACCAACAGGAATATGAAAAAGAACTCAATATCATTGCTATCATTACTCATCAAAGAAATGCAAATTAAAATCAAACTGAGATAATAATTATACACCCACCAGAATGTTTAAATTAAAAATAATGTGAATATTTACTGTCAGTGAAGATGTGAGCAAAAATCAATCTTCATATATCGCTGGTTGGAGTGAACATTTTTACAACAATTTTTGAAAACACTTTGACTTATCTACTGAGATAAAACTTTGCTTACAGTGTGATATAGCAATTCCTCTCTGCTTGGTACATACTCAGATAAATCTGTCCATATGTCCACAAAAGTACATGTATAGTAGTGCTAATAGCAGTTTTATTCACAGTAGTCAATGCCTAGAAACAACTGAACATCCAACAAACAGGAGAATAGATAAAGAAATTGTGGCATTTTCATACTAAGTGATACTGCACAGTTTTAAAAGGAAGATGCTGATATAAGCAATAACATAAATGAATCACTAAAACATTAAGTATGCAAAAGAAGCCAGACACAAAAGCGTAAATACTTTATTATTCCATTTATATGCATTTTAAAAAGGGGGGAAATAACCAAGTCCTATTTTATCATCTTGTTCCATTAGTAGCCCTCTAGAAGGCCCTGACTCTGGGTTCTCAGCCACTATTAGTATCCAGATTAACTATCCTCACAAAAAAAATGGCAAGAAATCTTCAGTCAATTCACCATTCACAGGAGAACTTACACCTCTCCCCTACTCTTTCTACAGAGCCTTCCTTAAGTGGGTCTGTTGTTCCTAAATCCCATGAGGCTGTGAAGCATATAATTATACTTTTTGAGCTTAGTTAATTGTTTATCCTCTCACCTATCCCATCTTTAGAATTAAACAATATATCTTGAAAGGGAAATTGTCTGTGTTTGATTCCTGTAGACGGCTCTCCAATTTGGTTACTCTTCGTGGGGTCATCTAAAGCTCCCTCTAGTTTTTGTCTTAAAGTAAGGATCTTCTGATGGCCTAGTCTGGCTTCAAAACCCACATCAGGTATTAGAACGACCTCAAGGAGGCAATCCTCAATTTCCACCTTAAAATTTCTTCCTTCTCAGGAATTTCTACTCCTCCTCTAGTACTCAGTGCTTCCACAGCTCAGTGCTGCTTTTAAATATTTTTGTATATATTATAATTTATCAGACTTTTCAGGTTCTTTTCTTTTTTTTAATCCTCACCTGAGGATACATTTACTGATTTTAGAGAGACAGGGAGAGAGATAGAAATATCAATGTGAGAGAGAAACATCTATTGGTTGCCTCTCTTGTACGCACCCAGACTGGGGATAAAACCCACAACCTAGGTATGCGCCCTGAATGGGAATTGAACCTGAAACATGTTTGGTGCGTGGGACGACACTCCTGCCAACCAAGCCACCTGACCAGGGCTCTGGTTATTTTCACTGGGGCACTGTTCTATTTTTCCTCCCATTAAGCCATTCCCACACTTAACAATACAAAAACTTTGAAAGCAATTTTTTTAAGTCCAAAATCAGAACCATGCTTCCTAAGGACACCTAAGCCTCCATAAAGAAAGAGATTCCTCTCTAGAGAGCTATGGAGGAGCTAGACCTTACAGGAATGACTAGGATTCAGAGCGAATACCTTATTCCAAAACAATTTGTTTAATTCATTTTGGTGAACTGTGTTTAAGAAACTGTTATAACAGTTTCCTGTAGCTAAAGATAGGAAATTACAAAGACTGATACTAAAAAATCCAAGTGACATCTTGTAGCTTTATTACAAATACCACCTGATTGGATCATTTTCAGGGCCGTCTGTCTTCAATACTCCTGTAAACTGTATCTTAGACTGAAGTGGGAGAAAATTAGGGAACTTTCAAAATGAAAACAAATTTCATAAATTACAGCAAAAAAAAAGAGCTGTTCATGCCCCTTAGCATCTTTTCTTTTAATTTCTGCAGACTCCTTTGTCTTAAACGTCTAAACCTTTTGTCGTCTCAGTTGTCCTGAAACCAGAGCATTTTTCTTCAGTGCAAGTGCAGAAAAAGATGCCTGATGATATTGTGCTGATTAGAGAAGAACGTGCTTGTACAGACAGCTCTTGCAAGATCATAGATTGTGGAAACAGAATACATGAAATCCCAAGAAACACAGAAACTAGAAATAAATATTAATAAAAATTTATATCATTGCTGTATAATAAGCATACAAAAGAAATGCCTGATCCATTAACCTGATATCAGAAGTCCAGGTATGTAAAACTGTGACCAAATGCCAAGTTTTTTATGGGTAGACATTGCTGTGTTTCAACATCCATATTTGGAAGTATATTCAGTAACTAACAATTTCTTAAGGACTTGTGTTATAAAATTTTTTATTCACGCATATCATTATTGTTTTATTTTAAAACATATCTTTTGTTCAATCCTATAAAACAGAACAAAGAAAAAATAATACATAAACATATTTATAGTTGCTTAAAATTTGAGTTATTTGATTCATTCATTCATTTATTGATTTATTCACTCAAAAATCATATATCACACATACATATGCACCTGGCATGGCAAGAAACACTAAGAAGAAAAATAAAGACCATTTAACTAGAAGGAATTTATGTCATATGTTACACACACTGAAATGGATTTGTTTTGTTAATGAAATGGGCTATAAGGAGAGTGAGTCTAGGGTGCAAAAGTATAGTGAATTGTTTACTATTAAATATAAAAGTTTTTTAAGAGAATAAAATTGACCTCATTTGTTTGTATGGCTCATAATTATTGAGATAGACTACTAATGAATTTAAATGCGATAGACAAGTACCAAGAAGAAACTAAATGAAAACATTGCCCCAAAACACACACTCAGGAAACTGGAGAACATATCGTTGATATTAAGTGACTATCTTTCTAGGACATTTTTTTTGTGTGTAAGGATAAACAAATAGAGAGATGTATATGTAGATGATATCTTCACTGGCTATAAAAATTTGGGTTATACTTGTTTTCCTTTAAGAGTCTGTATGTTAACCCATTATCTGAAATATTTCTGTGGAGAAGTAGAAGGTAAAAGACTAGACTTCTAATGACCCCATCCCATGCCAATTTGCTTTTCTTTCTGTATACCTGAAGAGTTAATTGTTTTTAATATTTCTTAAATTTTCAATAATATAAAGAGGAAAAATTTTGGTTTGCAATACTCAGGGTCAACATTTTCTGGATATTTTTAAATCTAAAAATCCAGTATTTTATAATTACTGGAAATATTCATTATTTTTAAATTTTCAAACTGTAATTTTTCTTCCATTTGTTTAAATCTCTAATCCCAGGATACACTTATCTAATATTAGAATATATCTTTTTATTAATTTCCCTGTAATTACTTGTGTTTTCAAATCTGCACTTGGTGAGGTTTATTTAAAAAAGCTTCCTATAATAATAATTTAACTTTTAGTTCCTTAATGCTGCTAATTAATTTTTAAGTTCTTTAATGATAATTTTTTTTAATTTGTTTCTTGAGGGAATTTGTATTAACTCACTTCCTCTTCAGAAATAAATTTTCTTAAATTATACTAATTCAAAGCACATGAAGTGTATTTTTTCTATTATGTCTCTGAAGTTTGGGGATATTTCTGGAAAGTTTCAAGATTTTTCACTCATCATTTCAACCAAAGTGAAAGCGTGAGACCTGTAAGCCAAGACTATTGTATCCTTTAGTTCTGCCCCCAAACCTAGGTCCTATTCCTTACCTAATTCTTTTTTAATTTAATTTAAACATTTTTAAACATAGTTGATATACAACATTATATTCATTTTAGGTTTACAACCCTGTGATTAGACATTTATATAACTTATGAGGCGATCACCCCAATAAATCTAATATCTGAAACCATATGTGGTTTTTACAGTATTATTGATTATGTTCCCTATACTATCAAAGTTTTGAGGACTTCTCTTCCTAGAACCAGAACCCTGGGCTGGGGGCTCGGGTGTGAAGATAGGACCCCTGCTCCCTCACTGGGGCTCACTGCATCTGAGACATCATTCCAGATTTTCAGCTGTCACACTTTGCTGAGGGACCAGACTGTTCCCATACGTCTGCCCCTCCTACCAGGCTTGATGTGGCTTCTTCTTCATATCCTTGCTTGTAGAACTTTTGTCCAGCTAAACTTCAGGTGGCTCTGCATGATGGTTGTTCTGTAGTTTAGTTGTAACACTAATGTGATTGTGAGAGATTCTGAGTACCACATTTACCTATGCTACCATCTTGACCAGAAATCCCTTTGCCCAAATCTTAATTGCTGTTGCTAGAGAATGTTATTCTTTTCTTCTTACTTTGGGGAATTTATTTTGTCAGCATTTTGGAAAGAGAGTCATTCTTGAAATCCTTTTGTGAATTCTTTTATTAAGGATGATATAAGCAAAATAAATATTTTTAGAAAAAGATTAATGACATGCTATGGAAGTAAAAGGATGTGTACATTATTAAATATTATACTAAGAATAATTAAACAAAAGTAAAATGCTATAGTATGTCATTCTCATATTAAGAAACCACAGAAGACTTTGAATTGAATTAGAGAACTTAGTCTCTGTGGTAGGATGATTTAGTCATCTTTCCATAATAATATCAATCTCATTTTCTCTTGGAGAACAAGCTACAAACAATCATATATAGAATCAGTGAAAAAAGTAAAGTTACATAACAAAATTCCTAAACAAAGACAGAATATGTTCATTTAACTCCCAAGCTATTATAGCACTGTGAGTATGTGGGGTACTAAACTAGCAAGCGAGATGTAAGAAATACTATGTTTGTGAGTTAGATCTGTGTAAGGGCTATACAGAATAACTTTAAGAACAAAGAGCTATTATAAGGTTAATACATTTTTCATTTCTAATGTATTCTATACCATCAAATGACATTAGAAAGGGAGAAATATTTTTTATTTCTTTTATTTTTTTATTGTTGTTAAGTACAGTTGTCTCCATTTTTCACCCCACCATATCCCCCCACCCTACCCATCCCCGCCTCCCACCCTTGAATGTTCCCCCTTTGGCTTTGTTCATGTGTTCTTTATATGTTCTTTGATGGACCTTCCTCTATATTCTCCTATTATCTCTTTCCTTCCACCCCTCTAGTACTTTCAGTTTGTTCTTTATTTCAATGTCTCTGGTTATATTTTGCTTTCTTGTTTGTTTTTTGATTAGATTACACTTACAGGTAAGATCATATGATATTTGTCTTTCACCGCCTGGCTTACTTCACTTAGCATAATGCTTTCCAGTTCCTTCCATGCTGTCATGTTCCTTCTTTTCTTTCTGCATAGTATTCCTTTGGGTAAATATACCTTAGTTTTTTTTTTTTTATCTACTCATTTACTAATGGGCACTTAGGCTGTTTCAGCACTTGGTTATTATAAATAACACTGCTATAGACATTGAGGTGCATAGGTTCTTTTGAATTGTTGTTTCAGGATTCTTATAGTCCCAGCAGTGGATCTTCTACTACACTATGGTAATAAGTTTAATGTGTTCAACTAAAGAACTTTGAGCCATAAAGCAGATAATTCAGATGCTATTAATAGTTTTTTTCATTTTGCAGATGGCCAATGACTTTTTCATCAACAGTTTAGCCAACATACATTCAGATTATATATATATAGAGAGAGAGATAGGCATAGATGATATAAATATAAAGACAGACATAGATTTACACTAAATTACTTATATGTTAATCAGAAGTTCTTAGTGGTCTTTCTGGTTTTGTTTTTATTATGGTTAGTTCATATCATTTCATTCCATTTCCCCAAATAATATGTATTGCCTACTTACATGTTCTTATATGGGTAGAAAAATTTTATGTTCACTCATTAAAATATTATTATACTAGAAATACTGGCACTCCGTTTTTTTTTCCTTTTTTATTAAACTTATTGCAGTGACAATGGCTAATAAAATCATACAGGTTTCAAGTGTACACTTCTGCACACTGCGTTGTGCACTCACCACCCAAAATCAAGTCTCTTTCTGCCATGATGTATCCCCTCTTTGCTCACTACCACCTCTCCCATCCCCTTTTCCCTCTGGCAATTGCCATACTGTTGTACATACGTGTCTTTTTTTTTTGCTTAATCCCTTCACCTTTTTCACTTTGCTCCCCCTCATCCTCTCTCCCATCTGACAGCTGTCAGTCTGTTTTATGTATCTGAGTCTGTTTCCATTTCATTTGTTAGTTTATTTTATTCATTAGGTTCCCTATATATAAGTGAGATCATATGGTATTGTCTTTCTCTGATTGGCTTATTCCACTTAGCATAATATTCTCCAAGTCCATCCATGCTGTTGCAAAAGGTAAGTTTTCTTCCTTTCTTATGGCTGAGTGTTATTCCATTGTGTAAATGTACCACAGCTTTTTTTTTTAAAGATTTTATTTATTTATTTTTAGAGAGGGAAGGCGGGGGAGAGAGAGAGAGAGAGAGAGAGGGAGGGAGAGGGAGAGGGAGAGGGGGAGAGAGAGAGAGAGAGAGAGAGAGAGAGAGAGAGAGAGAGAGAGAGAGAGAGAGAGAGAAACATCAATGTGCGGTTGCTGGGGGACATGGCCTGCAACCTAGGCATGTGCCCTGACTGGGAATCGAACCTGCGATGCTCTGATTCGCAGCCCGCGCTCAATCCACTGAGCTACACCAGCCAGGGCGTACCACAGCTTTTTAAAAAAAAAAAAATTATTTATTGATTTTAGAGAGAAAGTAAAGGAGGGAGAAACATTGACTCATTGTTCCACTTATTTACATATTCATTGGTTGGCTTTTGTATGTGTCTTGACCAAGGAATTAATGCACAGTCTTGGTGTATCAGGATGACACTCTAACAAACCTAGCTACTTGGCCAGGCCACACAGCTTTTTTTACCCCTACTCATCTACTGATAGGCACTCTGGCTGCTTTCTAATGTTGGCTATTGTAAATAATGCTACAATAAACATAGGGGTGCATATATTCTTTCAAATTAGTGTTTTGGGTTGCTTCAGATATATTCCCAGAAATGGAATTTCTGGGTCCAAATCTTTTTAAACTAGAAAAATTGAGTGTGATGTGAAATAACATTTAAAATTTCAAAATGTTTTGCATCTTGATTAATACATGCCAGAAAAACATAATTGTTTTGGCTGAAAAGTAAAATCATAGATATTTTGGACATTCCCCAAAATAAATGTCTTACTGCCTTTATCATGGGCAGAATAAAATATGATCACATTTGTTTTAGAAAGGAAAATCTTCTCACTTGAAGAATTGTAATTTTTTTAAACCATAGCTGTTTTTTATCACTTCTAAAATCTTAATCATTACGTTTTTCACCAACTGTTTCTGAAACTGTACCCAAAGGATTCTATACATAGCAAATGGTTTCCATGTTCACAGTGGCACCAGTTGATGATGATGTAATATTACTTCTTTTTCTTAGTGCCATGCTCTTGTTATGGTCATTTTAATAGTAATTGGTCTTTGGCATTAATTTTGCAAAATACTCAGTGTAGTTTTAATGATTTTGTTGTGTTGATTTGGTTCAGATTTTCTTTTTTCTTTTTTTGTCAGCAAACCATTCACTCTATTACACTTTTTTAAAAAGGAAAATAAAAATCAACAAAAACAATAATATATAAACATTTCCTGTATTGGCCTCTTTATGCAAGTTACATTTATATATAGTAAAATGTGTTGATTTTAGGTATTCTATCAGTTTCAATGAAGATATTCATTCTTATAACTAACTCTCAGTCAAAACACATGACCAATGAAAGTTGTCTCATACTATCTTCCAGTTGATATATCCCATGTACACATAGCCACTGTTCTGATTTTAATCTCTAAGTTAGTTTTACTTATTTTTAAATTTTATATAAGTAGAATCACAGAGAATGTATTCTATTCAAACCAGCTCTTTTACTCAACATAATACTCACCCTTGTTGCTGTGTATATCGGCAATTTGTTCTTTATTTACTGCTGAGTATTTTCCTACTTATGAACATTTGATTTTTTCCGACTTTAGCTTGTAGGAAATTAGAATCCACCACCCCAAAATATACCATTTTGGCATCAGCATTCTTTTTGAGCTGGAAGCAAATCAGAATCAATAACTATATAATGAAACCTTTCCAAACTTCCCTTATTTCACCAAGAGCAGAAAACTTCTGAGAAATAAAGGCTGTTATAAATACCCTTTCCAGAGGAAGTTCTATGGCCATAAAGACAGAAAATCAGTTTCCTCTGAGATGGACTTGCACCAGCAAACCTTACTCTAATAGTTCACTTCATAGTCTAAACCCCTTTGAAGTCTAAAATCCTTCCATTGTCTTGTCACTTCTCTGCTGCTTTTATTAAGATGGTATGTAAGGCCCAAGTTCTAACCTCCCTTTGAGTTACTCATCACTGAGATTCCTCTCATGTGATGTGTGCTACGTATTAAAAAACAAACCTCTGTTTGCTCTTATTAATCTGTCTCTAGTCAGTCTAATTTCCAGGGCCTCAGCCAGTGACCCTAAGAAGAAAAGGAAAAAAGCAAAGTTTTCCCTCCTCTACAGCCTTTTTGGTTCAAAACTGCTATACACATTTTCAACAAGCAATTTAGGCACATATGTATTCCTTTCTCCTAGGTAAGTACAAAAATGTGACTCATAGTCTAGGTGTATTGAGAAACTTTCAACAAGTTGTCCAGAGTCATTCACCTATTTTATGTTCCCACCAGCAATACAAAAGAGTCCCAGTTGTTCATCAGGAAGATTTATAGTCATCAGCCTTTTGAATTTGGGCCATTCTAATTGGTATGAGGAGATATCTCATGGTGGGGACTAAATTACAATTCCTCAAAAACTATTATATTGAAGACATTTTCATGAACTTATTATAATCTGTATACTTTTTTGTGTAAATTTTCTTATGCATATTATTTGTTTTTTATTTATCATTGAATAGACAAAGTATTTTTATATTCTGGTTACAAATCCTTAAAATATACATATAGTCCTGGCAGTGTGGCTCACTTGGTTGGAGCATAGTCCCGTAAACAGAAAAGTCACAGGTTCGATACCCAGTAGGGACAAATACACAAATACATAGATTGCAGGTTCAGTCCTGGTTGGGGTGTGTACAAGAGGCAACTGATTGATGTTTTTCTCTCATATCAATGTTTCTATCCCTTGCTCCCTCCCTCCTTTCCCTTCTCTCTAGAAATCAATAAACATGCCCTCTGATGAGGGTAAAAACATATACATATGTAATTAAGCAATGTTTCTCTAAGTCTGTGTCTTGCCTTTTCAATGTTTTAACAGTGTTTAAGGTTATGTTTTCCTTTAGAAACATTATAGTTTTAGCTTTTACGTTTAGATAACAATTAAAACTCTATTAAAACTAATAAAATTGTACTAATTAAAACTCTTTTCCTTTAACAGTTGAATTACATTGGTCTCATGCCTATGCATAAAGTCTTTGCTCTGTTCCATTATCATTTTTTTCTATTCATAAGTCTATACTATACTGGCAGGCTGCTAAAATAACAAAGTGGGATGCTTTGATATTTTGACTGTATATTATGATGTTAATAAATATCAGGTTTAGTATTATTTTTAGGATATTATACTTAGGATATTCCACATAAGCAATCATGTCTGTGAGTAAAATTTATTTTATGTCTCCCTTTCTTTTTTTCACTTATTTTTATTGTTGTTCAAGTATAGTCATCCCCATTTTCCCCTTTCCAATATGCATTTTTTTTATAAATTTGTATTATTTTCATCTGCTGCTTGTGACCTCTACTAGAATGATAACTATATATAGTGAAAGAGGACACATTTATCTTTTTTCCAATCTTGGGAAAAAGCACTCAATAATTCATTATTGTATGACATCAGCTGTGTATTTTTGTATGTGCCTTATCAGGTTGAAGAAGTAGTCTTCTAAGTCTTGTTTGATGAGAGTATATATCATGAAAATGTAAAATTTTGTCAGAGGTTTATATATTTTGTTATGTTTATATGATTGTTCTCTGTAACTCTAATCATTGGTGGATAATATTGATCCATTTCAAGTGTTAAACCAATCTTGCTTCTTCTGATAAATTCTACTTTATGATAATTTTTTGTAAGCTCTTTTGAAACATGTTAAGTTTTCTTAGAATGCAAATTCCTGGTCTCAGACTTCTAAATTAAAAAAAAATTAACTGTGTTTTACCGTCTAGTTCTAAGGAACAAATAACTTTGCTTAGTACATCAGAGAGAGTGCTGCTCACTCCACCCCATGTGCTCCCCCTGTTACTGGACAGAAACTGGATGGAGCAGTCCTGCCCCTGGCCATCCTGTAGTGTGTGGGTTCTTGACTTTGTGTAGAAGAGATTTCACAACATGAATCCAGGTGATTTTGAAAGTACATTTAATAAGGCTGGGGGCAGTGAGACAAAGGAAGAAATTAGGGTAGAAAAAATAACAGCAGAAAGCCTACTAGGGGCATCTAAACTTTTGGCATCTCTGGGCCACACTGGAAGAAGAATTGTCTTGGACCACACATTAAATATACAAACACTAATGAAAACAAAAATATCTCATAATGTTTTAAGTAAATTTACGATTTTGTATTGGGCCACATTCATAGCCACCCTGGGCCACATGCGGACTGCATGAGTTTGTTTAATATCGCATGAGTCAGAGATACATACTAAATAAATATCAACAACGGCAATGTATGAGATCAAAAGTATAACAATGCAAATGAAAGGGTCATCCCTCAGCAGCCCCAGGGATTGGTTCTAGGATGCGCCACCAGAAAACAAATCTGTGGTTGTTCAAGTTCTTTATATAAAATGATGTGCATAGTATTTACAAATAACCTATGTACATCCATCCCCTCTGCCCTAAATACTTTAAATCATCTCTAGCCTACTTATAATACCTAATGCAATGTAAATGCTGGGTAAGTAGTTGCTATATTGTATTATTAGGGAATAATGACAAGAAAAAAGACTACATATTCAGTGCAGTTACAGCCATCATAGGTCTAACGATGTAACACATCAGCAATGATGTAATATTTTTTCCCTGCAGTTGTTAAATCCACAGGGTAGAATCTGCAGATATGAAATTATTAAGGAAAAGAAACAGTCAAGGAAATTGTCTCTATAAAGCCACTGAAAAAATTATTTTTATTCAAAATATATTTACTGACTATTAACTATATTCTAGACTGTTCTATAAACAAAATAGTTAAGTCCCTGTCCTCACTTATGAAATACTTAGTGATGTAAATATTAATACATCTGCATTTAAATGGAGCTCAGTAATCATGTGTAGGAATTATGTAAATAAAAAAATTCACTCACTTTGGCTTCACTGTTTTCTCCTCATCATACTTTGAAACCTTTAACCATTTTATTCCTCTTCTATAAGAAAGACCCAACAAACTTGCCAAAAGACAAAGAGCCAAAGGAAGAAGGAAGGCAACAATGGTTAGCACTGCTCCACTATGTAAACAGTTCTTTGAAAATACAAAATTGACTATAAATTGAAAACCTGAATTCAAACGACTTTCTAGAAACAATCTCTCAAGCCATTTGCCAAAGAGTTCAAAATTCAAGTGTAAACTTTCACAAACTTTTTTCTTTCTGTAGTGACCTTTACATGAATTAAAATACCCCACGGACATCTCGGGAGAAGATAAATACTTCTGGTTAATAACTAATTTGGCTAGACGCGGGTTTCAGTTCTAGTGCTAATCGATTCATAGAGAAAGATAGGCAACAATTCCAGAAAAGAAAATGCAAAATGTAAGGACAACGGGGGGGGGGGATTGTTATTTTTAGTAATGCATTTTATCATTAATATAGTTTAAAGGTAAAGAAGGTCACCTGGACCTGCCAAAATACTATAAAAAGAAAAAGGGTCAAAATGTGGCAAAGATTGCTAATGTTCTGCGCACACTCTTCCCTGTTTTTGAAGTTACAGACACTGCTTCTGCTTCTGTTAACTGACTTAGTGAAAACACCTTGTATGTGTAGGGAATCTGCACTTTGCCTATTTGCAAGCTTCCATACTTGCTAATTCATGAACTACTTATCTTGGTTTTATATTCCAACAACATGATTGTTGTTTAAATATAATACTACAAATGAAGTTTGCCAGCCAATTTTATGGCAGATGTTATTTACTCCCAGAACAACTGTCAAAAGACCAAAACAGCACACCATGCAAATCAAAATGCACTGTGTTGAGTTGCATTTCACAGGCAGCACCCTCTACCATCCAGTCACCGGCTTTGCATTATGGTATTGATGAAAAGGGCAGTGTCATTGAGTATAATGTTCTGTCAGAAACCTGCTTGTCAAAGTCAGTAGGATTCAAACAGATGCAACTGATGATATTCTGCCTGGAGAGGAAACAGGGAACTTTCAGTAAACATTCATAAAGTCCCTCAAATTTGCTAAATGTTATGTATTAGAGTATTCACCAAGCTATTCCATAATGGCAGAAGGGGAAGAGAAACACCTATTTCTTCTGTTTATTGACTGAACTGTAGTTGATGAAATGTATTTTTTTCCCATCCAATTTATGATGCTATAATGATGAAGAGAAAAGTGAAGAGAATGCCTTGAGCTCAATGGTTACCATAACTTAAATCTAGGAACCATGCTACAATAAACTTGTTCTGTGTGTTGTTTAAACTTTTCTAAGCTTGTGGGAGCATTTTATTATGCCTAACACTTGCTTCAAATAAAACCTGCCAGGGAGCTCTGCTGTGGCGCCTTTTTATGTAGTGTGCTGGTACAATGCCAAGGTTTTTAATAAGGAGAGAAAATAAGAACTCTTAAAAGTTTAAAGCCCAATAATCCAGGAACTGAAATCTGATTAAGTACAAAATAAACTTTCTACAATTAAATGATTCAGTGGCAGATAAAATGGAAGCAGAGCCTGAGAAGTAACTCTTACCAATTTAATTTTGCATGTTCCCACAAATTGGGATGATGTCTCTGTGCTTAGCACAGAAATATGGAGGCAAAAAATGGATCCTCATCTTTTTCAGCCAGAACTACACTGTCATGAAAAAGATCAACTACTTGCCTTTCTATTGAGGCTAATGTGAAGAGGTTTTTCTGTATGACCCCTCCCTCTCCATAGCTTATTTCTATATAAGATACTGATTTTATGAAGGAGAAATAATTTATACAGCAATCATGTATCCCCATAAATCCAATCTATTATATCTCTAGTTTCTGTTCAATTTGCCTAATTGAGAGCAAAATGAAAACCCTGCTTAGCCAGGAGAAATGGGTTATGTAGGGCTTTATTTTTTATTCTTACTTATTTATTTATTTATTCATTATTTTTTTGTACTTCTTGCAGTAGGAGCCTCATTCTGAGACACAAGCATCTGCAGACTTAGAAAAACAGTCTGTCAGGAAAATGGAGCAGCAAATAAACAGCAGAGCTGAGGGAAGCTAGCATATTTTTAAGCCTCTATTTTTATATTCCAAAGCAGAATGATAAGAATTTCCTTAAGCCAAACTCTTATCATGGCTCCCTTTTTTCCTTTTTTCTCACATGTCTCTTTTACTATTATTTTATGACAAAAACATAAATTGCTAACTACTTACTCTACAACCTGAAATTATTCTTGGATTGTGATATAAAGAAGTTACTTTCCTAACTTTACTGAAATATGAGGTGCTACTTGAGTGAATACTAATAAAATTATTATGTCCTTGATAATACCGATGAATAAAATAGGCATTTATAAACCATGTTCTTAACAAAAGAAATCACACTTTCATAAGCATCTTACATAGGCCACTGAATATACTAATTTTAAATTTTAAATTTCTCTGAATTTACTATTCAACCTAAGTCTCATCCTACCAGATGGTGGATTTGTGTGTGCATGTGTGAATTTTGGTTCACATAAATATAAAATTACTGATAGCTGATGTCTCCTTTTCCTTTTTATTCTTTTCCCATTCCCATAGGGTTGCATAAACAATAATAAATATGCATAAATAGGCTATATATTATATCAATGGACTCTATCATAAGGAAACCAATATAAGGTAGCTATTTGAACTTGGAGATAAATGATAATAGCATTCATATCTTTAACCAATTTGTTTGAGTTCCTCTGCCATTCAGTGTTAATGTACCATTGACTCAATCAACATCAGACACAAAATATGATCCTAGGCATTACCATGTACTAGGGATTACAAGACATAATCACACATCCTACCACTAGAGATTTCACAGCTAGAAAATGTAAATATTAAGATACATTCTAAGTAGTGAGACAAACAGGTTGTATCAACCTATTTGCAAGTTCTTTTGAGCACAAATATCACTCAAATTTGCAAAATTAATTTCATTACTGAGTACTTTAAGATAGTATTTTACATTAAAACAAGTGTGATATGTTTAAGAGAAAGAAAAAATGTCCTACTAAAGTAGAATTTCTAGAAGTGGTACAGAAGCATCATTTTTTTAAAGATCCACCTATTTTGATGCATAATCTAGTGTAGACTATAACATTCAAATGAACATTTATGATAAAGCACAAGACTAAGGGTGACATTTCTCAGCCAGTACAAATAACTCATTTGTGATGTCTGAGAAGAGTTGACTATTGGATGTTTCCAAACATATATACCAGCCCCTGTGTGATCCAGTTAAAAGAATTTCTCAAAACAGAATACTGAAGATGGTTGTAAAGTTAGAAGAGTCCATATTTTGATGTGAAACAGACCTGGGATTAAATGTTTTCTCTCATTTACTGTTTATATGGCCTTAGTTAGATTATTAAGACTTTCTGAGCCTCAGCTTATTTATCTTTAAAATAGTTGTAGTGATGATTGAATAATATAATGTTAAGTGGTCTGAAAGTTACTCTAAAATAGTTCAAAATATATAGTGTGATAAAACTGTTTCTGTATTAATTTTAACATATTTTACAGGGAGTTAGATATCCTAACCAGGAAAGCATATTCCCTGGAAGGTTAGCTAGCATTTAATCAAAGATTTCTGAAAGATTTTTCACTCAAAAAAAGTGACTTTGTGATGAGGTCTCTCCTTCTTAACTTTTCTTCTTTTATGTCTACCTGCAAATTTCCATTGGTCAACTGTGTCGAGCAAAGATATTAAAGGAAACTGAGAAGTAAAATTTGATTCTAACTTGCAATGAGAATACAAATTCTTTGGAGATCACAGAACACAGCTGCATATTAAATCATTGGACACTAGAATAATATGGTTGGGATGAAAATACTGTAAATAGAATATAAAGGCTTCTATTTGATTTCACATTACTGGGCACTCAGATACTAGTTTGTAATAGCTCATGGATTAGGTTGCAGTTTAATTCCCAGAGTTTACAATAATTAACTCTTTCTTGCATTGGACATTGTCATAAAAAAAACAAACACCTTTACTTAATTGTGTTTCCCAAGCTTTGTTTGAATGAAATGACCATGTGTTTTAGTTTTGTCATTTTGTTACTATTAACTATATTAAACAGTCACAGAATAATAGACATAAACAATACACACAAAATTTTTGTATTTTACTCTTGGAGTATAGCTATTTATAAGAACAACTTATGTGAGTTCTAATAGATATGCATAGTACAAATTTATCTAAGATAAATAATCAAGTGGTAGATGCAAAACCAAACAGTCAAAGTATCAGGTACTAAGTTTGTTTCCATAATGGTACTTTATAATAACCAGAGTTATTTCAATGAGTCATCAAAAAAAATAAAATATCCTTTTGTGTTTATTTAATATGGATACTTAAAGAATAAAAAATATGAGTTGCCAATGTAGATTAAATCACTTTTATGTATTAATTATTTTTCTCAAAATTCTCACCCACTATCAATGGATAGGATCCTGCAGGAGAGAGAAAAGTAGAGCAAAGGCTTTCTCTACAGGCACACCTCTTAAACTTCACCTTATTTTACTTCCAAATGCCTTTCTGACACCTATATGTGAAATTGCCAGGCAATCTCTTACTCAGCAGGTCCCCAAAGAAATCCACTATCTTAATCTTGCACCCCCAAAATTAGAATTCATCTGAGACTTCTTTTCACAGTCTTTAAACTTATTCACATTCTTTAAATCAACAGGACCTCTAATGAGTCAGTCTCTAGGTCCTGTTGATTCAGCACTTCTGGAATCATCTTTCTCTACCTCACCCCACCTTGCCATAACTCTTTCAGACACTGATAACTTCTTGAATGGATTATTGCAACAGTTCCCTAATTTATTTCTCTGCCTAAGTTTTGCCATCCATGCTCAATTCTTTAAACTGTCTCTGTAACTCTTCTTACTAATAGAAAAGAAAAATGTATATGGCAGTCACCCCCTAAACTAAATGACTAAAGGTAGCGTCAACAACAGTGGAATTACCTCATAATGCAATGCAGTAAAAGACAGATCACTTGGTAGTTTTCTTGCCAAAAATATATACTTAAAACCTAATTATGAGGAAATAATTTTTCAAGTTCAGAATGCGAAACCTGCTATAAGAAAATTAGTTCCCCCCCCAACAAAATTCAATATTAGAAAAAATTCAAATCACTGTACTGCATACACTTCAGGTTGTTTACCAAGGAAAACAGGCTTACTCTTTTTGTTCCTTACTCTGCAAACTACTGAATATGATTTTTTGGTGTGTGCGAAATGGATTGGGTTAAAAATCTTCAGAGATATGCTGGGTGTTTGGCATGCAATCCTTGTTGTTTGGAAATGCATCACTGGTAGTTTCTTGTGGGCAGAATGCACTGCAAACATTACCCACAATGAATGTTCTGTCACAGGGGGAACTGGGCAGAAGCATCTGTTACAGTCTTTTATGACAGATCAGAATATAGGTGATATTGCCAGCAAGGCTTTTTCTCCATTATAAAACAACAATCTTCAGTAGAATTGGAATTACTAAAAGCAAGAAAACAGTTTGCTTTATGAAAGATGCTACCTTTTCTGCAGCCAAGAAATCACCAATCTGATGTTAAGTTTCTGCTATCAGTCTTTCTTCAGCTGCACAGGTGGCAACTGTTCCATGTTCCAGTTCAGCTCCCCAAGGTTACAGCTGTGAACTTGGGTAATGGCTATGTTTATTCTCTGCCAGCCTTGGAAGTCTTCAGGGTAAAGCTTTTCTTTTTTCTTGATGCTCATTGAAAATCCCTTTTGGAACAGATGTGCCTCTTCCCATCTTCTGAAGTTTCTGTGTTTTGGATTAAGTTGAGCAATTTTTTTTGGTTGGTTTGTTTGTGGCTTTATTTTCAAATTGCTGATGACATAGCCAATTTTGAAGTTAGTTTCTGTATATTCCATGCCTCTTCTCTGATCCCTAAGAAAAAAACATTCATGCTAATACTGATGTCAAATAGCTTATGACTTGAGCATCATAAACCACTGTTGTTGTTTACATAGTCATGTTTGCCATTGCCACACCAGCCTGGGTTTTAAAATTTGGATCACAGATATCTTAAATACCCTTATTTTTCACTATTTTGTATATTTTCCTGTTACGTATTTCAGGGCCTCCAACCTCTGCAAGCAAGCTGCCTTCTCTAATCCAAACATTTCTGAGAATCATTAATTGTGTCCTCATAGTTGCTCACAATTAAGTCCTGTTACTATACAGCAGGTATCATTTCTTTTCTTCCTAGTGCTGACCCTCTTCAGGAGCATCAGATATGCTTATCTTCAGCACAACTCTCATGTCTCTGATATCTAGAATCCCCACAGGTCTCAAAGTACTACCAGTATGTTCTCTGGAGACCAAATGTAGCAAAATCAAACTGTCTACATGAACAATATCTCCCTCATTTTTTCTGTTATTTCTATCATCAATTACTAACCAATCACTACTCCTCTAAAAGTAGCACTGTGTGCCCTGGTGGGTGTGGCTCAGTTGGTTGGAATGTTGTCCAGTAAACCAAAAAGTCATGGTTTGATTTAGGTCAGGACACATGCCTGGGTTGCAGTTCATGCCCAGTTGGTCAGTCAGTGTGCAGTGCCAGAAGAATCTACTCAGTTTCTCTTCCTCTCTCTCTCCCTCCCTGCGCCTCTCTCTAAAATCAATGCATGTCCTCAAGTAAAGGCAAAAAAAAAGAAAGGGTAGCACTGTGCTAAAACTAGAGATAGAATAATTAACAAGAGCAACATGGTCATGGCCTCATGCATTTGATTTATCAGGTATAAAAACATTAAGTAAATAATCACAAGTTTAATCAGTGCTATAAATGAAGGACTGTAGGGTGTAATGGAAGCAAGTACAAGAACAGTGGCCCAATTCTAAGGGCCAAGAGACTAAGAAGGCCTTGCTGAGGAAACTGAGACCTCAGCCATGAGCATAATTTAGCAAATGAAGAGGAAAGGTAAAGAATTCCAAGTAGAAAAAGAGTAGAAGCTCAGTCAGTCTCTACATTAAGTCTGTAATCTGATTTTTAATGCAATGAGGTATAAATGCCAATTCATAGGATTTTTGATAAATACATTCTTAAATCTCTGCTTATAATAAAGGAACAATTAGCCCTGGCTGGTATAGCTCAGTGGATTGAGCGCGGGCTGCGAACCAGGCATCGCAGTTTCGATTCCCAGTCAGGGCACATGCCTAGGTTGCAGGCCATGTCCCTCAGCAACCGCACATTGATGTCTCTCTCTCTCTCTCTCCCTCACTTCCCTCTCTAAAAATAAATAAATAAAATCTTTAAAAAAATAATAAAAAAATAAAGGAACAATTATAAAATGAACACCCACACACTATCACCGATTTGTAAATGTGATCTATCAATTACTGAATATAACTTATTAAAATCTGTTTATAATGGTGAAATTATCCATTTATTTTATAGTGACTTCCCATAGATTTTAAAACTATATAGAACATGAATTCAAATTTTAATATTTATGTAATCTTAATGAAATTAGCCCTGTGCTTGTCCAGTAATGAGTTTTAACTTACATTCTTTTTGTATAAAACAGATATAGCTATATCAAACTTTATTTTAATTTTGACCTTTTTGTATTTTTATATTTCATATGTACTTAATGTAAAGAGTACACTGGCAAATTTGCTTTTGTGTACTAGTCTGGAAAATAATCATCTTTTTTGTGACTGGAGAACTTAGTCCCATTACTAATACTACTGTTACATTTTTACAAATTTCTGTTATTCTATTTCAGAGTTTTTACTTATGTCATTTTTTCAATTTTTTTCCATTGTTTCTTTCTTTTAAATTTTTTCACATTTTTCCTGTATTTTATTTTTTCTATTATCACTTTTGGTGGCCTCCACCCTATGACACGTATTTGATGATAAACAATTTATTATTCATACTTTGATAAAAAATAAAGATTTATATTTATTTTCCATAGAGTGCCAATAAAATTACAAGGTTGTTAAAATTCTTTAAAGCTGATTGCCCTTATTTCTATATGTACTTCAATATTTTAATTTTTATTTTATTAAATGATAATTATAATATTATTGTGCTCTCATGTAGTTAATATTTAGGTTGACTAACATACTTAGTAATACTGTTGCTCACTGTATTTCTCTTCACATCTTAGAAGTTCAAACAAATCATTTTTCTTTTGTCTTAAACTTATTTTTTACTTTTAAATTTTTTTAAATATATTTTATTGATTATGCTATTACAGTTTTCTCATTTTTTTCTCCCCTTTATTTCTCTCTGCCCTGTACTGCCACACCCCCATCACTCCCCCACCTTAGTTCATGTCCATGGGTCATACATATAAGTTCTTTGTCTTCTCCATTCCTATACTATTCTTAACCTCCCCTGTTTCTTTTGTACTTACCATTTGTGCTATTTATTCCCTGTACCTTTTTCCCCATTCTTCCCCATCCCCCTCCCCACTGACAACCCTCCATGTGATCTCTATTTCTGTGAATCTGTTCCTGTTCAAATTGTTTGCTTAATTCATTTTGTTTTTGTTTTTGTTTTTAGGTTTGGTTATTGTGAGTGGTGAGTTTGTTGTAATTTCACTGTTTGTATTTTTTATCTTCTTTTTCTTAGATAAGTCCCTTTAAAATTTCATATAATAAGGGCTTGGTGATGATGAACTCCTTTAACTTGACCTTATCTGAGAAGCACTTTATCTGCCCTTCCATTCTAAATGATAGCTTTGCCGGGTAGAATAATCTTGGATGTAGGTCCTTGCCTTTCATGACTTCAAATATTTCTTTCCAGTCCCTTCTTGCCTGTAAGGTTTCTTTTGAAAAATCAGCTGGTAGTCTTCTGGGAACTATTTTGTGAGTAACTGTCTCCTTTTCTCTTGCTGCTTTTAAGATTTTGTCTTTATCTTTCATCTTGGGTAATGTAATTATGATGTGTCTTAGTGTGTGCTTCCTTGGGTTCAACTTTTTTAAGACTGTGAAGTTTCTGGACATCCTAGAAGTCTATTTCCTTCACCAGATTAGGGAAGTTCTCCTTGATTATGTTTTCAAATAAGTTTTCCATTTCTTGCTCTTCCTCTTCTTCTGGCACTTCTATGATTCAGATGTTGCAACATTTAAAGTTGTCCTGGAGATTCCTAAGCCTCTTGTCATTTTTTTAAATTCTTGTCTCTCCATTCTGTTCTAGTTGAATATTTATTTCTTCCTTCTGGTCCACATGGTTGATTTGAGTCCTCGTTTTCCTCCCCTCACTGTTGATACCCTGTACATTTCCCTTTATTTCACTTTTCATAGCCTTCACTTTTTCCTTTATTTTGTGACCATACTGAGTCATTTCTGTGAGCATCCTAATTACCAGTTTTGAACTGTTCATCTGATAGGTCGGCTAATGCTTCATTGCTTAACTATATTTTTTCTAGAGCTTTGATCTGTTCTTTCATTTGGGCCATATTGTTTTGTCTTGGCACACCAGTTTCATATAAGGGGCAGAGCCTTAGGTGTTCACCAGAATGGAGCAACCCATGTCACTGGGCTGTGGCACTGTATGTGGTGGAGGAGTCCAAGAGGGAACAATGCTGAGTTCTCCGGAGCTGCAGGGGAGAGGCTTTCAGTTACTTCCTGCATTACCCACAAGCAAATTGGGCCCTTCTGGTGATGATTCTCAGGTGAGTGGTTTTGTGCATGCTCCAGGACCCTGTGGGTCTTTCCAACAAACTCTCCTGTAAGGCTGGGAGTTTCTCCTGCCACTGCAACCCCCACAGATATTTTCAGTCAGAGGGTTTCAGGTTTTATTTTCCTGCACTGGAACTCTGGGTTGCATGGTCTGTCTCACTCCTCAGCTGGTCCTCCCAGTCTATCTGCACACAAATGTGGGACTTCTTGGTCTGCTTGCTGCTGCTTTTCCCTGTCCTCCAGCTGCCACCTTGCTATGAGTCCTCTCCACCCCAGCTGCCTGTCTGTGCGCCTCCTACCAGTCTGCATGAATGTTTCTTCTTTAACTCCTTGATTGTTGATCTTCCATATAGTTCAATTTTTTGCCAGTTCTGGTTATTTTTTTTGTTTTTAAATGTGTTGTTCTTCCCTTGGTTGTGCAAGCAGTAAAGTGTATCTGCCTATGCCTCCATCTTGACTGGAAGTACTAAAATAAACTTAAACTTATTTTTTATAACTTTTATTACTGAGGATCTATTAGAAGCCAGATATTTGTGTTAAAAAATGAAGTTTTAAAAAGCTTTCATTTTTCTCTCATTTTTATAAGATGTTTTCCTGGGTCTATAATTCTAGAGTTGAAAGTAATCCTTCCTGATCACACTTAAAATATTATTTTATTGGGTTGAAAGAAATTAACTATCAGTATAAGTTGTGTACTATGTAGGTTCTCTTTCTCTTTGGTTGGTTTTATGAACTTGTCTTTGTCTTTCAACTTATGTTGGCTCACTGTGACTTGTCAACACATGGATCTCTTTTTATTTCCTATGATAGGACTATATTGAGCTTTCTGGACCTTAGGTTAATTTCCTGCAACAGCTCTGGAAAATTTCAGCCATTATCTCTTCAAATCTTATTTCTGTTTCACCCTCTTTATTACCCTGACTTCTGATTAAAAGTTCATCTTTCTCACTTTATGTAGTTTAGGTGTTTTAACTCCTATTTCATATTTCTCTTCTTTATTTCTCTGGCTATCCTCTAGGTAATTATCTCAGGTCCCAATTCTAGTTTAACAATGTTCCTTTCAACTTTTATTTCTCTGTAAGTTAATATATCCTTTGTTTTTCAAATCTTTAAATATTCTAATTTCTATAATTTCCATTTGGTCTCAAGCAAATATACTTGGTTGCCTTTAGTTTCATTGTCCATGCTCATTCAGAGGCATTTTTATTTCTTTTACATTATAAATTGTATTGGTTTTATATTCTTTAAACAATCCCAATGCAAGACACATTTTTATATCTGATTCTGCAATTCGTTTGTTTCCCTGTTGGTTCAAGTTCATGAGGTTTTGTTTCCTTCTGTGGTACAGTTAATTCTCATCATTTATGAATCCATAATTGTGATTTGTCAATTTGCTAAAATTTATTTGTAATGCTAAATTTAGTACTCATGGTCCTTCTATGGTCCTACATGAACATGTGCAAAGCAGCAAAAATGTTGAGTCACCTGGAAAACACTGTCCTGTTTGAAGCTGAAAAAGATGAGGCCCAGTCTTCTTATTTCAGCTCTCCTACTATAAACAAGCATCCAATTTGCAGTCTGTTTTGCACCAACGTTTTTGCATTTTTGCAATTGTCTGTGTGTGATTTTAAAATTTAAGATAGCCTTCATGTGTATTACTAAAGTGCTGTCTAACAATCTTAAAGGAAAGATTTTGATGTGTCTGTGGAGAAAATATGTGTATTAGATTACCTCAACTGAGCCACATGTTATAGTTCTGTTGAAAACAAGTTCAATGTCAATGAATCAACAATATATATCAAATACAATATGTTTAAACAGAAACACATAATAAAAGTGATGTGTTAAAAGTGATGGTTAGATGATGAAACATGGCTAGAAGCTCACAGGAAATGCACAATTGGTAGGCAGAATAGCTTTTAATACAACTATCTACTTGAGGTTTTATAACCAACAGTTTGAATAAATTTGGACCACACAACTTTGTGAACAACTATTTGTGTTTACAGATTCTCAATAGAAATATTTTTTTCTGTCTACTATGGATTAGATTGGAAAATTCATCTTTTCTTTTGCTAACATTTGCTCAGAAAATAAAGGATTTTGGAGGTCTCAGGTTGCCATGAGAGTATCCTGTTTACATTCCTGGCTTGGCCAAGAGATTTATTAACTCCCCAAATCTGCATAATTGCAAACTATCAAAACTGAATCTCAAGGTTATCACTCTTGGCAGATTCCCTCAACAGTCATTATGATTTTGGTACTTTTTTCTATACCAGAATTCCCATTTTTATGTGTTTGTTTCCTTCTTTGTAGATGTATTACTGAATATAAGATCAGGGATTAATTTTAAAAAGAAGATTAAAATAAATTTTTTAGCATTCTTACTTGTTCTCCTCAAGAGATACACTTAATATGGTAGAAACACAGTTTCCCGTTTCCAGAAGGTTGTAATTCCAAGACAGGGCCAACATTTTAAAGAACTGTCAGCAGAGTGAATTCTCCCACCAACTCTTTTTTCTGGTGCTTTCTAGCCCTGTGACTTAAGGCAATTTTTATAATTATCTAATTTTAATTATTTATTTCTTCAAATTGGGAGTAATTTGGAATACCACAGGCATTATTCATGGACTATCAAAAGAGACAATGCAGGTGAAAACATGAATCATAGTGCTGCCACATGTTTGCATATTCATTGAGGGAGGGAGTGTAGTCCAATAAGTCCTTTTTAGAACAAGAAATATTTTAATTTTATGATCTGTGAAGCTTGAAAGAATAAAGAGAATAGTTGTTTACTTATTTCAAGGAAGTTAGATTTAAAATTGTGCTTCTTTCAAACACCTACCTGTAATCATATACTTAATACCTGATTTCTATTTTTAAAGTAAAGGAATTAAATTGTGAAAATTTTTCTGCTCACATTAAAAGAACGTTGTTATGCTCAAACTTGAATACCTTTATTTGGCTAATCATGGTGACTCAGGTTTTTGTTACATTATCAGCAATAATTGTTACAGTAAGACTTGTGTTTATTGAAATAATGATAATATTAAGTGAGTGTCTGTACCAAGTTTGCATTTATTATTCACCTTTTTAATGTTCAATAAAAAAGTAATACATGTTACACTGTTTCATTAAAGTAAACTACGCTGCAGTACAACTGGAACTGAATACATATGATCAGTAAACAAAACAGAAGTTTATGTCATGATATGTTACGATCCAACCTGAGCTTTCCTAGCTGTAAGGTGACTTTTCTCCATGTGGTGATTCACAGGGGCAGACCCTTTCTGTTTTACAGTTCCAGCGTCTTGTAGACACTGAAGATAGTAGTCAGTAGGCACCCCCCTTTTTTAAGCATCTGAACTGTTTTTACTAACACTTCTGACACCAAATGAATGGTGTTTTTACCAGCACCAAAATTTTTCCCATTATTCAGACACCATCCCAGTGCCCTAGTATTCAATTCAATCCTGACACTAACTACTCAGAATTAGCGCAGATCCCACAGGTTAAAGATTCAGTTCTGCAACACTCTCCCAACTTCAGATGCCAATTGCAAGTCCTAGGTTATCAACTGCACTTACCAGCAGCCAGCTCTAAGGCAGGCATTCCCATGGCTCTCTCCTCAGTTTCTATAATCCTCTACAATGGCTCATAGAACCCAGGAAAATGCTTCACCATTACTAGGTTATTACAAAGACACAACTCAGAACAGCCAGATAGAAGAGATGCCTGGGAAAGTTATGAGGCAGCAACACAGATTCTACACTCTCCAGGTGTGGGAGCTCATTGTACCCCATTGTTTAAATGCTTTTCTGGAGGTTAAGTAGGTAGGATTAATTAAATCATGGCTATCATTGATGTACTCACTCTCTACTTCTCAGGGGGTAAAATTGAAAGTTCAGAGGTCAGGGAGTTGGGCTGAAAGTTCTGACATTCTAATCACTCCTTGCTCTTTCTTGCAACCAGCCCCCATCTTCAAGCTATCTAGGGACCCACCTGGAGTTGCCACATTAGAACAAAAGGTGCTCTTATCATCTTGTCACTTAGGAAATTACAAAGATTTAGGAGCTCTACCAGGACCTGGGGACAAAGATCAAATATGTATTTCTTACTGTTATACAAAGCTTTTAGGCCCACAATGGTACAGGTAACTTCTACTCATGTTTCTTTGATTAGAACCCAGTGATATGGCCAAACCCAATTTCAAAGGAATCTGGGAATTTTAGGCTATCAGTATATCTGAGAAGAAAAGAAATTGTACCTTTTGGAGCAGCTGGTATTTTCCAATAACAGGTATTAGTATCTAGACTTAAAGCAAAATTCTCTTTTATTCCAATATCTGAAATAGCACTAAATATTTTTTCTACACAGTCCAAGTTAAAACTAATGTACAATACATATTATTAGGAAAATATAATAGAGTAAAAAGTAAATGTTCTTCATTATACTTAAATTTCTGCTTAGGTAGGACATGAATAGTAAATTTAGTATATATAATTTATGTATTATAGCCACAGTTGCTGAATGAAGTTTTTAGCTCAAATTAAAGGTTTGAATATATGTATTATAGCAATTACTTATAAGTATCGAAGGTGTATGTGAATAAAATAGTTGAAATGGCTTGAATGCTTGGTAGCAGAAACCTATACAAAAGTCCATTTAAATCAAATGGCAAGCACCATAGTTGGGCACAAGCTCTTTTAGAGAGCAAAGAGATACAGCATGACAGTTAAAAGGAACACATTTTAACAATGGCATGTTGCTTTGTCAGGGATGTCTTTGTAATGACTAAGAAGCAGTTTAATAAAATGATTAGAATGAAGCCTAAATATGACAAAAGTACAAAGCACTTTCCTCATGTCATCCCTCAGAGATATGTGGGTGGCAAATATTATCTCTGTTTTGTAGACTGAAAAATGAAATACTTTATGCACTCAGGGACAATTTACCAGCATTTGGATTTTTAAACAGGTGTAGTATTTCCTTTTATAGATATATAATAGTTCTTACATAAGCTTTAAACTCCTATAATATTTCCAACCAATTTTTTATGAACCCTTTAACTCCCTTTAGGTGATAAAGTGGTGGACAAAAGTGGGAATATCATGGCTGACCTGATGTAGAGAATCTGTAAGATTTAGTATAAGATTCTTTTAAGCATTCATAAGACCATAACATTCATCTTTGGCTCTCTATATAATTGGAACCCAAAGCTGGTACCTGAAACATTTACCATCTGCATTTTTTAGCTAAATGCAATAAAAATATCCAGGAATTTGGCTATTTTTATTTATAATAAAATAGAAAATGTAAAACATATTCTTCAAAGGCCCATTTTAGCTCTAAGCTAAATGCATAATAAAAATACTGCATAACTCTGTATACAATTCATGAAATGCAAAATGAATTACTGAATTAAAACCACCATACTCAGTAATCAAACATTGTGTAAAGAAGATCCTAACAGCCATGTTTTCCTCTGCCAGTTGATTAGTTAGGGATAGAGATCCTACCAGTCTCATTTCCTATCATTGCAGTCTTCTCTTAGAGCCCTGTTAAGGTTGTTCTCTTCTAATATTTCTCACCTAACCACTTTACCTCAATTCATATCTATAATTATAAATATTAGAGTAATCTTGTGACTTGGAAAGAGAATCAGAATACATTTACTTATGCTGTATATGACAGGAATATTTGCTATTATAATCAGGACCTTATTCTATCCTCTGTATCTATAATTCATTGAAGGTGCAGCAAAATTCTGCAAAATTCTGCTAAATCCAAACTGATTTGTACAAGAGTAGCCAATATGTCACTAGCTTTTATCAGTATCCCTAGGGGAATAGATAGAAATGAATTTCATCAAAATTAATTACTTTTCTCTCACTTTTAGGAATCAATTATGTAGCTGTAAAACTTGAACAAAAAGAAGAAATGTGTTAATAGCCATTTATATATGGCAATTTTAAAATAAACTAAATTAATTAAAACCCAATTGCATTATCTTTGTTGGCCTTTATATCCCCTCTTAAGCAATTAGTAATCATCCATCTTTATGAAAGAAATGATGCAATTTAGCTTTATGATAATTTGTGTTAAACATGTTTTATAAATATGCAGTTTAGAAATCTGAAATAATTTTAATAATAAATTATTTAGCTTTGTATAGAACAATAATTGTCAAAAAACTTTCTCATATATGTGATAAATATTTAGCCTTCAATATTGACTCCATGTGCTTAAAGCTAGTAATTATCAAATTATTTTCATAAGCAACTGAATCTTTAATAAACTTAGCTTTCTGGTTCCAGAACTATGTTTTCCCAAGAAATATTTATTTCCCTTCTTTGTCCATTGTAATTAACTCCAAGGACTTTAAGTTTTACATATTTACATGTGGATGAACTATTTGAATTCAAATAGTAACATCTATATCTTAGATATTTACATGGCTTAATTTTATAATTTGTATTTAAATTCAATATCAATTAACAGTTTGTCATAGAAAACTGGTTATATTAAGCCCTGGCTGGCGTAGCTCAGTGGATTGAGCACGGGCTGCGAACCAGGCATCGCAGGTTCGATTCCCAGTCAGGGCACATGCCTGGGTTGCAGGCCATGTCCCCCAGCAACCGCACATTGATGTTTCTCTCTCCCTCTCTCTCCTTCTCCCTTCCCTCTCTAAAAATAAATCAATAAAATCTTAAAAAAAAACTGGTTATATTTGCTGGTTAATACCCATATGTCAAGTGATTCGATATTTATTTTAAACAGACTTATAAATACTCTTTACCTTTTATGTTTTCTACCTTCAGCACACTAGTTGATGGTTACATGGTTCATAATGAATTTAGAGTAAACTTCCCCCTAAAAAAAACTACAGAAGCAGTCAAAGTTGATTTTGTGTTCTCTTTTTTTCTTTCTTTAAAAAAAATATTGAATTTATTGGGGTGACATTGGTTATTAAGATGATACAGGTTTCAAGTGTACCATTCTGTAATACCATCTGTATACTGTATCTTGTGTTCACCACCCAAAGTCCCCTGTCATGACCATTTATCCCACCTTTACCCTCTTCTACCTGCCCCCACCCCACTTTCTCCTTGGTAGTCACCACAGTGTTGTCTAGGTCTATGAGATTTTTTTTTAAATTTTATTTATTTTTAGAGAGAGGAGAAGGGAGGGAGAAGAAGAGGGAGAGAAACATTAATCAGTTTCAACCAAGGACCTGCTCACAACCCAGGCATGTACTCTGACCAGTGACCTTTCAATTTGAGGGACACTGCTCAACGAACTGAGCCACACTCGTTAGGGTTATGAGGTGCTTTTTTTCTTTACTGAGTGATTCTACCTTTTTCACCCAAGCACCGCAAATTCTTCCCTTCTGGCAGCTGACGGTCTCTTCTCTGTATCTATGCTCATATAGATTATATCATGCTCTCCAGGTCCATCTACACTGTCACAAAAGGTAAGATTTCCTTCTTTTTAGGGCCAAGTAGTATACCAATGTGCAAATGTACTACAGCTTTTCTTTTTAAAAATGTTTGTTGTATTTTTCCATTACTATTTAGTCCTTTTATATTCTCTCACTGCCCACAATAACGATACTCTTGTCCACATCCCTGAGTCCTTTTTTTGCTTTTTGCTCCATCCTTCCACTTCCTAACCTCCTCCCATACCACATAGCTGTTATCCTGCTCTGTATGTGTGAGTCTATTTTGCTTGCTAGTTTAGTTTGTTCATTAGATTCCACATGACCAAAATGACATACTGTCTGTCTTTCTCTGACTGGCTTATTTCACACAGCTTTTCTATTCACTCATCTACTGATGGGCACTTGGGCTGCTTCCAAATCTTGGCTATTATAAATAATGCTGCAATAAACATAGGGATGTTATATTCTTTTGAATTTGTGTTTCAGATTTCTTCAGATATCCTTCCAGGAGTGGAATCACTGGGTCATAAATCAGTTTAAACTTAATGCCATGATCCACTTGTTTATATTTTCCAACTATCTCTCTTTAGTTTTTTCTTTGTTGTTGTTGTTCAGAGTGAGATAAGTCAGTCTTCCTTCTAACAACAGCCAGTGGTTGTTCTAACCTTGAAAGATTATACAGTAGTTTTTCTGCAAACTTCTAAGGCTCAGTCACAAAAAATGTTAATAAACATCTATACCAGTTAATAAAGGAGAATAGGAGATGAACATTTAAAACAATTTTTTTAGATGTTATTATTTATTTATTTTTAGAGAGGGAAGGGAGAGGGGGAGAGAGAGAAACATCAATGTGCGGTTGCTGGGGGACATGGCCTGCAACCTAGGCATGTGCCCTGACTGGGAATCGAACCTGCGATGCCTGGTTCGCAGCCCGTGCTCAATCCACTGAGCTACGCCAGCCAGGGCAGGAGATGAACATTTTAGCAAGCAGTGGAAATAAGTGAAAGGTTAAGTGGTATAATGGTAAAAATTTTTGTCTAGGATATATGAGCCAATGACAAGAGCTTCAGTAGTTTCACGTTCAAATATAAGCAATTTCTATCTATATATAATATCCAATTATATAACTGCTAACCTATAACTCAATACAGAAATGAAGGAAGGGGGGAAAAAGGAAGGAATAAAAAATGAAATAAAGCATAGTGAAAGGAGGGAGGAAGGAGGGAAGAAGGAAAAGAGGAAGGGAGAGAGAAAAGAAAGAAGAAGGGAAAAAGAGTCCTGTATCCTGAGAGAGTTCTCCCATTTCAATAATATCTTGATTACACAGTGTTATTTATGGTGGTTTATCTGACATAATCAAACATCAACAAACCCAGGAATACAACACCAACCCTTCAATGAAATCTTTATCACCCTGTTACCAACACCAGGCAACTATATCACAAGAAAATTGTGTACCAATATTACTCATGAGTATAGATTCAGAAATATTCAAAAGAGTATTAGACAACTGAATTTTAAAAATATGTGCTTTTTTTCTGAAACAATTATAAACTATCACCAAGTGAACTTCATTTAAGAAATGCAAGGTTGGTTTAACATCCAAATTTTGATTAATCCAATATACCATAATACATAAGACAAAAACACATGATTATCTTAATAAACACAAAAGAAATTCATGATTTAAAAAAACAAACAAGCAAAACAACAACCACCACAACAAAACATTTACAGGGCAATTTTTCCAGCCTAATAAAAGATTCCTGCAGAACAACAACAAAAAACTCTACAGCAATATTCATACTTAATGGTTAGACAGTGAATGTTTTCCCACAAATTCAGGTATAAGGAAAGGATATCTGTTCTCAACTCTTCTATTGAATATAGTAGTGGAATTTTTAGCTGGGGCAATTAGGCAAGAAAAGATAAAAGGCATCAAGCCTGGAAAAGAAAACATTAGACTTTTTATTCACAGGTATCATGATCCTATATGTAGAAAATACTAAGAAATCCATACATGGAAAATATTAATGAATAAAAACATATAACAAGGCTTCAAAATACAAGACAATATTTTAAAAATCAATTATATTTATATAATCTAAAAATGAAATTTAAAAAATTCCATTCCTGTGAGCACCAAAATGAATAAAATATTTGGGAATAGTTTTAACATAGAAATTCAAGAATTGTACACGCCAAAAATGTTATACCTTTGTCACAGAAAATTAAAGAAGATTTAAATAAATGGAGAGATTCTATAATTCTATGGATTGAAGAATCAGTGTTGCTAAGGTGGCAATTCTCTCCAATTGACCTATAAATCAATGCTGTTTCTGTCAAAATATTAGAAGTTTTTTAAAAAATTTTCTATTTATTTTGCTTATTTCCAGATACTAACTCTGCTTCCTCAGGATTAGCATTTCAAATACTTCCCAGTAACAGCTTTATTACCCTAAAACAAACTGTTTCTATAGAGAACCAGATAGTAAGTATTTCAGGCTTTGTGGGTTATATAGCAAGTATCACAATTACTCAACTACGCTGACAGCACAAATGCAGCCATAGGTATTATGTAAATTAATGGCTGTGGCTGTATTCCAATAAAAGTTTATTTATGGACTAAAACTTGAATATCATGCAACTTTTATGAATCACTAAATATTATTCTTCTTTGGATTTATCAACCAAAATCATGATTTTTTCAACCATAAAAATACACTTAGTATATATATAGGTCTTACACAAACAGGTTGTGAACTGCTGGATTTATTTCCTAAAGCATGAGGAAGGATTTTTTCAAGGTGTTAACAATTTTTCTGTGTGTATGATTGAAAAATATAATAGAAAGCTGTAGAATCTTGACACTTTTTAAACAACATAATAAGTTTTATGGCAGCTTTATTAGTGGTGCAGGGTGAGTGAGTTGACCTTTTCAATCCCACACACACCTTGACACTTGGTTCACTGAATGTAACTTAGAGTTAGCAATCCCTGTGCAACAGATGCAGGTTCATCAACATAAATAAGCCCAGGACTGGATGGTGGTTGAAGATGAATTAGCTAAGTAATTCTTCCACAGCTTCCCCAGCATAATAATTTTTGTTTTCTAGCTTTATGACAATGTCTGTAATCTTTTAACATCTTAGTACCTGGCTTAGTTAAATGTCTGGATCACGATTTCTGTTCAGTAGTAAGACTTTGCTCAGAGATTTCTCCCCACTATGATCATATCCTCAATAACAGTCATGTGGCCTTGTAGTATGTAAGTCACACTTGCTTCTAGTTTTTTTTATTTTAATGTTTATTTGTTGACAACTTTAAAATAAAATCTATATTCTTAACAGAGTTTTAAGTGCACAATACAGTCTTGTTAACTACATGCACTATGCTGTACAGTAGATCTCTAGAAGTAGATGAATATCTTGCATAATGGGAATTTTAAACCTATTCATTAGTGATTCCTCATTTCCCCCTTTTCTTAGTCTCTCACAAACACAGTTCTATTTCATACTTTAATGACTTTGACTATTGTAAACCCTTCATAAAAATGAAATCATGCTGTTTTTATCCTTCTGAGACTGTCTTATGTCACTTAACATCATGTCCTCTAACACTAGAGGAACTCAACACTAGAAAGACACATATAATACTGACAGAAAGCCAACAGATTTCTGGACTGAGAAAACAAAAGAAAGAATTAAGGGTAACTACAGCCTTTGGAAATTAGTTAAAGAATTCCAGAAATAAAGGGAAGTAGGGAAAGTGGTAAATTCCTCATAACACATGTGTCCAAAATTCTGGCTGACCCCTGAACTACATAGGAATAAAAAAACTGAATTAAGGATAAAAGAATTGAACTGAGATTTTAATTGTCATCAAATGCAGTGAAAGGGGAAAAGCAAACACACCAACAGTCTTCTGAAAAATATGACACAATTCAGAATCTCCATAGTATAATACTCACAATGTCTAGGATAACAGTCTGAAATTAGTCAACACACAAAGACCCAGGAAAATGTGACTCAGTCAAAAAACCAAAAATCAAGAACTTTGACTGATATTGAGATAACTCAGATGTTGAAATTAACAGGTAAATATTTTAATGCCAACATTACATTATAATCAATGAAAATAAAGGGAAATATACTGAAGTAAATGAAAAGATAGAAAATACATATAAAATGAAAAACCATAAAGCAGAATCAAAGTTTTTTTTAAAGATTTTATTTATTTATTTTTAGAGAGGGAAGGGAGAGAGAGAGAGAGAAACATCAATGTGCGGTTGCTGGGGGCCACAGCCTGCAACCTAGACATGTGCCCTGACTGGGAATTGAAACTGTGATGCTCTGATTCGCAGCCCGCGCTCAATCCACTGAGCTACACCAGCCAGGGCTAGAATCAAAGTTTTGAAAGCAAAAAATAATTTAATTTGATTTAGAACCTAAACTAAAAATTCATTTGCTCTCTATAGAAGAAAGAAGATTATAAAAACAATACACAACTTGAAAATAAATAAATAGAACCAATTGAATCTGAAAAACAAATAGATGGAGGAAATGCCAAAGCCTCAGTCATGTGAAATTATAACAAAAGCTATAATATGTATATAATTGGAGATCTTGAAAAAGGAGAGAGAAGCAATAGGGGAGAAGATATTTAAATAAATACCAACTGAAAATGCCAAGAATTTTGTGAAAGATATACTTACAGATTCACAAAATTTACATCTTTCTCAGCACAGAGCACTACATTCTTAAATGTTGCTCTTTAGCACCTGCGAAAATAATTGCTTATTCTTTCTTACCAAAATCATTTATGACATAGAAGTAATAATTAAGCTTTATTGTACTCTACTCCTTGATTGAAAAAGTTGTTCTTTCTTTGATTAATTTGAAAGGAAGTCAACATATCTAGGAAAGCACTAAATGACATGTAGTAAGATACAGGAAGGTTATGGTTATGATCAAATGTCTAAAAATTGTAAATGCTTGTTCAGAAAAACTAAGACATGACTTCTTTTTGGGGAGAATTTGTAGTACACACTGAAAACCATTATGATGCAGATATTTGCTAGTTAAACATAACTTTATTATGTAGTGAAAAGATAGAATAATTTAATATTTTTTAAATATAATGTATTCTTAACCTTGTGTTGAACTTTTTTTCTTTACCTCTCTATATTTTAATTCACTTTTTTAGAGAGAAAAATGAGATTCAGTGAGGATAAACCAGCAGAATTAGTGACAGAGTTGGTCTGACATTAAAGGCTCTCATTTTTCACATATAACAATATAAAAAGAATAAATAAATACATACTTTCTACAATGAAAACAACACCAACAATGTAGCAAATGTCACCACAGATGGCAGAGCATAGGAAATGATATGCCTGGAGCACCATTGCAAAACCTGTTTAATGCAAGAAGAATGTATGGGCTCCTAATAAATATCTATTTCTGCAATTTTTTTGTTTTTATTACTACTGCCCAAGAGAGACTATAGTGGTCTCTACAACACTAAAAGTATAACAAGTGATTTGCTTGACAGTTAATAGACTACTGTACAACATAGTTATATGCTTTCAAAGTTTTATAAATACCTGATCAAAGCAGGAATATATATACAGACACACACATATACATATATGTATATGTATACACCCGTGTATATATATTTATGTATAAATATACACATATATGTATATTTATATTTACACACATATTTAAAATAACTATCACATATGAAAGATATTCTCAAGCAGTTAAATCTTTAAGTTCAAAACCTATTCATTTCCTGCTATTAATAATACAAAATAGATCTTCAAGGTTTGGAAACTCTACCTTACAAATTCTGAAGCATTTTACTATTCAACAAAGAACAGTTCCAGTTCCACTACCAGAAAATCATAGTAATATTTGGGCAGAGTGTGCCCTGTGATAGTAAGTTTATACATGACTACAGCACAAAAACAATATTTAACTTTCATCTCTAAGTCTAGTGAAGTGGAAACCATGCAATTTTTTCTGTCAGTGTTCACTAGCTTTCCCTACTCTGGAGTAGCTCTTCCATAAAATGGGCTGTAGAACTATAAAGGGAAGTTTAAGGAGGTAGCATTAAAATTAGGCAATCAAGCTGTAACATTTTCTTTAAAAGCTAAACTTTTTTAAAAAAGAGTCCTTTGAAACTAAAAATGTATGTTCAGATGAATGTTAGTGTGCATAAATATCTAGTAATTTTAAAATGTCACTATTCAAAACATTGTATAGTGGAAAGTCATTATTCTGTCATAAACAAAGCAACAAACAACAAGTGTTGGAGAGGTTGTGGAGAAAAGGGAACCCTTGTGCACTGTTGGTGGGAATGCGGACTGGTGCAGCAACTGTGGAAAACCTCAAAATGGAATTTCCTCAAAAAACTAAAAATGGAACTACCTTTTGACCCAGTGATTCCACTGCTGGGTTTATACCCTGAGTATCCTAAGACACCAATCCAAAAGAACCTATGTACCCCAGTGTTCATAGCAGCATTATTTATAATAACCAAGTGCTGGAAACAGTTAAGTGCCCATTCATAAATGAGTGGATCAAAAATCTATGGTACATTTACACAATGGAATACTATGCAGCAGAAAGACAGAAGGAACTTGTACCCTTCACAACAGAGTGGATAGAACTGGAGAGTATTATGCTAAGTGAAATAAGCCAGACAATGAAACACAAATATCATATGGTCTTACCCATAACTGGAACCTAATCAACAAAACAAACACATGAGCAAAATAAAACCAGAGACATGGAAATAAAGAACAAACTGACAGAGGGGAGAGGGAAGAGGGATTATGTGGTAAAAAGAGGAAGGGGCAAGTCGAGGAACATGTATAGAGGACACATGGGAAGGACAATGGGGTGGGGATCAACTGTGGGAATGGGAGCTTGGACAAGGAGAACAATGGAGAAAATGTGGGACAACTATAACTGAACAACAATAAAAAAGAAATCTACTTAAAGCAGAAAACTTTATTCTCAAAATTTAAAAACATGCATGTATTAAACAGAATCAGTATATTACTTTTAAAACTTTAGTCCTCAAAATATATTTAAGATTTGCTCCCCCTGGGAGAAAGTATTTTGAATATTTTGAACACACATGAATAAAAAGGATAAATAACATGTGAAACCAAGATTTATTTGTCATGAGATACAGAAATAAGTATTGCAAATAACCTTGGAATTAATAATATTAAAGTGATGAAGGTATACCCACATTAATGTATATGCCAAAAACTTCCCTATTTTTCATTCATCAATATACTTGTAAGTTATGATGAGTTCTGTGAGTAAAAGGATAAATACAAGATTCAAGAATGATAAGGGATTCTGGGAAATTGAAAGCAGCTGTATCATAACTTTTGAATATCTGTGAGTCCCCAGTTAAAAACAGACCTAGGCCCTAAATAGAAAAGCCATGATTCCATGAACAACCTTTATAGTGAAATTAAATAATAAGATATCTCTATAAGCCCCAAGATATTAGTAAATGGGGAAAAAAATCACCAGAAGCCCTAACTAGTTTTGTTGTCTTTGTAGGACAAAGCGAAGAGAGAAATAGAGAATTTTATAGGTTTGAGAACAATCAAAACACAAATAGCCAAAATGTACTTACTAGAAATCACTACAGATCAATTTGTAAGCAGCAGCTAAAAGTGGAAGAAAGGATACTTACTGCGGGGTTTGTGAGATGTGAAAGGTCTGGAGAAAGAAGCCTCTCAAAATTGAACATCCAGGGAATCATTGCAGAATAGCAAAAAGGCATGAAGAAAATGATATAAAACATTAAAGAACATAAATCAGGATTATAAAAATTCCAAATGAGATGAGAGAACTCAGGACATAACTACTAAATAAATGGGAAAAAATCAGATATAAAAATCAGATATAAAATCAGATATTAAAACCAAACTGGAGGGAATGCAACAGCAAGTAAATACAACAGTTTGGCACTTTAAGAGAAGAGCACATGCATTAGCCATAACTACCTGGAGCAAAGAAGCAAACAGTTAAGTAAAGAATACACAAATTTAAAACCTTGGGATGAAAGGCTAAAGGAATAAGATGTTTCTAACAGGGGTGTCAAATTCATTTTCACTGGGAGCCACATCAGCCTCGTGGTTGCCTTCAGAGGGCTGAATGTAATTTTAGGACTCTACAAATGTAACTTCTGCTTAACTAGGGGCAAGGAGCTTGGCACTGCTGCTGGGTAGAAACAAGGTGCCAGGCCAGATAAAACAAAGAATTTTCTAAAAGAGAGGAGAGAGAAAAAAAGGAACAGTAAGAACATTTGAAGAAATAATGATTGAACTTCCCAAATTAGATGAAAGATGTATATCTGTACATCCAATAAGTTCCATGAACTTCAACTATGAAAACTTAAAGAGATAAACATTGAGACACATTATAATGAAGTATTGAGAGCAAACAGAAAGGGAAACTTCTGAAAATAGCAGGAATTCTCCATAAAATTAACAATGGATTTCTCATTAGAGACCAAGGAGGCTAGATTACTGTGTGAAGGCAGAACAAAAATGCTAAAAGGAAAAAATAACTGTCACTAAGAATTATACAGCAGGTAAAGCTATCATTCAAAAATTAAGGAGAAAGTAAGATGTTCTTACAGAAACAGAAACGGAAAGTTAATGTTTAGTACTTTTATGCTAAGATGCTAAGAAGAGAGTCCGTCAGGCTGAAATGAAAGTACACTAGGTAGTAACTTGAATCCACACACACAGGGCACAAAGAACATCACTAAAGGAATTATATAGGTAAACATAAAGGTAAGCACTAGTGTAATTTTGGCTTTTACTTTCTCTTTTTTCTTCATAATTCAAAATGTAATTGAATTAAATGATATTTATCAATTTTTTAATGAGCACAAAATATTTACAGATTAATTTGTGACAAAAATAACACAGAGAGGGACAGCTGGATAGAAGCAAATTAATATACACTGTTGGAGTGAAGGTGCTATTCATACAAAAATATTGTTATCATTAAGATATATTTGTAATCTCCACAGGGGCCATTAAGAAAATAAAGATTATTTAGTACGTGATAGAAAAAAACAATCAAAATGACAACTAGAAAATAGTTGTCTAACACAAAAGAAGGGAGTAAAGGAGGAATTGTGGGACCAAAAACACAAGACACATAAAAATCAGATAGCAAAATGGCAGTTTTCCTATCAGTAATTATATAAAATGTAAATTGATTAAAATATACAATTAAAAGAGAGAGTGGTAGAAAGCATTAAAAAAATGTTCCAACTGTGTTCTGTCTGTAAGAGATTGACTTCAAGTTCAATGGCACAAATAGGTTGAATATCAGAGAACAAAAGAACATATTTCACATACACAATAACTGTAAGTAAGCTGAAGTGGCTATACTAAGCTCTAGTGGGTAAGCTAATACCCAACAATCTAGATTTTAAATCTAAAATCTTTAGAGAAGACAAAGAAAAATAAAATATAATGATAAAACTATCAATCCATCATGAGTAGTTAATAATTATAAACATATGCAATAATAAGCTCTTCAAAATATAGAAAACAAAATTGATGATATTTAAGGGGAAAATAGGCAACTAATAATTATAAAAAAAAAAACCACTCTACACAAAATAAACAAAGAAATATAGGATGTGACAACCATTAAACCACTAAGCTCAACAGACACCTGCAGAACACTCTACCAACAGCATAATAGATATTCTTCTTAAGTGCACATAGAGCATTCTTTAGAATGGACCAGATATTAGGCCACAAAGAAAAGTCCAGATTAATTTCACAAGACTGAAGTCACTCAAAGTATTTTCTCTGTTAACAATGGAATGAAATTAGCAATCAATAATGGGAAAAAAATTTAAGAAAGCCACAAATCTGTGGAAATTACACATTCTTAAACACACAATGGGTAAAGGTGATATCAAAATGGAAATTGTAAAGTACTTTGAAATAAATTCAAGTGAAGATACAGCAAATCAAAACTTATGAGATGGTGTGAAAGAAGTGCTCAGAAGGAAATTTGTATCTGAAAACATGTACATTAAAATAGAAAAAAAGATCTGAAATCATTAAATTACAATTCCATCTTAAATCACTGAATAAAAAGAGCAAACTAAACCCACTGCAAGCAGAAGGAAATAAATAATAAACATTAGAACAGAGATAAATCAAATAAAGGAGAAAAATTATAAAAAAACTAAAGTTGATTCTTTGATCAGAGTATGAGAATACTACTACCAAGCTTACAGAAGTAAAGTAGATTTGAAGAAAATATTATGGATGATATATACCAACAAATTGGATAACCAGACGGAGAGGAAAAACACAGACTTTAAAACAGACTTAAGATCTAGAACATCTGAATAGGCCCAGTAAATAGAGATTAAATCAATAATCAAAAATTTTTTCAACAAACAGAAGCCTAGGACAAGATACTTTCACTGGTGAATTCTACCAAGTGTGTAAAGAAGAATTAACGCCAATCTTTCTCAAATTCTTTCAGTAGACAAAAGAACAGGGAAAACTTTCTACCTCTTTTATGAGGCCAGGGTTACTGTAACCCCAAAGACAAAGATATTATTAGAAAAGAAAACTACAGACCAATACTGTTTATACTAGAGATGGAAAAACCCTCCATAAAATACTAGTAAGCTGAATTTAGGAGCATTTTTTATAAGATTTTATTTATTTATTTTTAGAGAGAGGGGAAAGGAGGGAGAAAGGCAGGGAAACATTGATTGGCTGCCTCTTGCACACCCCCAACTGGGGACCTGGCCTGCAACCCAGGCATGTGCAACAGGGAATCGAACCAATAGCCTTTCTGATCATAGGCTGGCACTCAGTCCACTGAGCCACACCAGCCATGAATTCAGAAACATTTTTAAATGATTATACAATATGATCCAAAAGGATTCATCCCAGGAATGAAAGGCGGGAGAGTGTTCAACATTTTAAAATTAATGTAATACACCACCTTAAAAGAATAGAACAAAAAATCCACACAATTATCTCAATTGATGTCATAAAGGTGTCTGATTAAATCTAAAATCTTTTAATAATGAAAATATTGAATTATATACAAATGTAATACTATCAAAATAAAATACTTAACAATAAATTTTACCAAGAAGTTGTAAGATTTGCAGATTGAGAACTACAAAACATTGCTAAAATAATTTTAAAATACCTACATGAATGGAAAAACATTACACACGCTTGTGGATTAAAATACTTAATATTGTTAAGATAGCTATTCTCTTCAAATTGACATACTAATTCAATGCATTCCATATGACAATAGCAATTGCCTCTTTTGTAGAAAGGGACAAGCTTATCCTGAAATTTATACAAGATTGCAAGTCAAAACTCTCTCAAAAAATGAACAAGAAAGCTGGAGGATTTGCACTTCTTAATTTTAAAATTTATAAATTAATAGTAATCAAAACAGTGTGATGTTACTATAAGAATAAATATATAGATCAAGGTAAGAGGTAATTAGGAATACAGAGAACTGGCATCTGTGGCCCACTGACTTTAGATAAAGGTGCCAAGACTATTCCATTTGGAAAGAATAATATTTTCAAAAAATATTGCAAAAGAATAAAATTAGATGCTTACCTCACCATATGCAGAAATTAATTCAATGTAAAAGCTAAAATTGTAAGACTCTTAGAAAAAGTATAGGGAAAATATTCATGAATTGGGTTTAGTAATGTTTTCTTAGATATGACCCCAGGGACACAAACAACTAAAGAAAAAAATAGGATATTTAGATTTTAAATGAATTAAAAACTTTTCTGCATCAAATAACACTATCAAGAAGGTAAAACAAACCCTTGGAATGGAAAATAATATTAAATATATATATATTTTTAAAAAATTACAATTTGACAACAAAAATAAATACATAAAATCAACCAGATTTACAAATGTACAAATAGACATTTTTCCAAAGGAAGTATAAAAATTAGCAATAATACCATAAAAAAATATAATTAAGCATTAGCAGAAAGCAATTTAAAAGCACAATAAGGTATCACTTCACACCCATTGGGATGCTACAACAGAAATAAATAAAAAGGATATCAACATTAGATCTGATCATGAACATTACTTTATGTTTATTATATATGTATAATATATACATGGATATGTATTATATGTATATGAGGTTTGTCAGGAAAAAGTCCAACCTTTGTTATAACAAAAAAGGTTTGCATGACATTGATGTAACCTGGCAGCCAAGGACAGTGGACTGAAATGTGCATGCATGAATAGTTAGTGGGGGCTGTTGAGTGTGTGTACTGTGTGGTCATCACATTCAAAATGACTGAATGGGTAGATCCAGGAATCTGTATCAAATTTTGTGTTAAGCTTGAACATTCTCCCACAGAAACTATTTGGATGATTGAAAAGGCTGTAGTTATGGGCAACTGGTGATTGGCAGCTTCATTGCCACAACATGCCCACTCTTGCATCATGTCTCATGCAGAGTTTTTTGGAGAAACATGAAATCACCCAGGTGCTTCAGCCCCCTATGGCACAGATTTGATACCTTGTGACTTCTGGCTTTTCCCAACACTAAAATCACCTTTGAAAGGGAAGAGATTTCAGAAAGTAGATGAGATTCATAAAAATACAATGGGGCAGCTGATGGTGATTGGGAGAACTGTGTAAGGCCCCAAGGTGCCTGCTTTGAAGGGAACTGAAGCATCATTGTCCTATGTACAATGTTTCTTGTATCTTATATCTTCTTCAATTTGTGTCTCTATTTTTCCTATTGCACGGCTGAGTACTTTCTGGACAGACCTCTTATTTATACATATATCATATATTCTATATTTAATATATACTCACATATGTTGTATATAATACAACTAAAATTAAGTGAGTTAAAAGAATCTAATATATAATAATCTATATGCTCTGACATTGTTTATATAGCATAGATATAAAAATTGAGTCCATTTGAACAGTTTATTAAACTTTTATAGAAACTTGCTCATTTCAAATTTTTTGACATAAAGTTAGTAGTCCTAATCTCATCTATTTTAATATTTGCTGAGTATTTAGTTTCATCTTTTTATTCCTAATATTATTCCTTCAGGTTTGCATTCTCTTTTTGTCTTTTTCTCAGTTGCCCAAAGTTACCTTTTTTATTAATCTTATCAAAAAACTAACTTGTGCCTTTGATGACACCCTATTGCGTTGCCCCCTGTTTTCATTCTTAGTCATTTAGTCATTTTTTTAAATTTCTGAAGTTGATGGACAATTTAATTTAATTAACTCATTAATTGTTAGCCTTTCTTTTATTCCAATAAGAATTTAAGATTATCACTTTACCTCAAAGAATTACTTTATCTCCTTCTCAAATTTTTGATAGGTATTACTTTAAGTATCATTCATTTTCCATTGTGAGTTCTTATTTATGCCTGCTCAGTTTACAGACCTCTTCTCTCCTGCAATGTGCACGTGGGCCATGAAAATCCAAATTCTCTGTCCCCATGGATTACTGGTGTCTCCAGAGGTAAAGCTAACTCCAACATGGTCTTAGACCTATATATTATTTCTTGTCATTTATGTCCTTTGAGGAACTTCTTTGCATTCTGTCACTCATTTGAAAATAATATATTATGTTACAAATTTTATAAGTGCTTTCTTCAGAAATTTCTCTGGTCATCTCATCCATTGTAATACCAAAAACAGAAGTTAAGCAGTTAATCCTTTAAATATCTGTGATTCTTTACACTTCTAAAGATCAGAGGTTGTTTCTAAATTATCATTTTCCTCATTTTGAAGGCCCAACACAAGGAAGTATTTTTTAAATTGCAAATAAATGAATGAATGTTTATCTGTTTTGAAGAGTATGAAAAGTAATTAGAAACCAAATACAGAAAATCTACATAATATTATCAACTAAAGCTGACTTATTTTAAAATATAAAGCATTATGCTAAGTGAAATAAGCCAGGCAGTAAAAGACAAATTCCGTATGATCTCACCTATAAGTGTAACCTAATCAACAAAACAAACAAGCAAGCAAAATATGACCAGAGACATTGAAATTAAGAACAAACTGACAGTAACCAGAGGAGATGTGGAAGGGGATAATTGGGGGGGGGGAGAAGGGGGAAGAGTTTTCAGGAACATCTACAAAGGACATATGGACAAAACCAAGAGGGGGTTAAATCAGAGATGGGGGTGGGGATGGCCGTGGTGCAGCAAGGGGGAGGGGAAAACGGAGACAACTGTACTTGAACAACAATAAAGAAGTATATAAACATATAATTTAAATTCTTTAACATAATTTCAAATAAAAATTCTAAAATCATATTTTATTAGTATTTTTACATAGTAAAAAAGCAAGACTTTAATTTATTTTAAAAATTTCTTGAAAAGGGTAACAGTTACTCTAGTTTTAATAGCTTTCCAAAGGGACTAGACCTAAATATCATAAAAAGAGTTTCTGAAGATTATTTTTTACAAGTGCAGCTTTAGTTGTGACTGTCTGTCTTTTTTAATAATAAAAATTAAAGAGGAAAAAAAACATCTTGACCATCAAGAAAATAAAGAGGGATACCTTTTTATAGCTTCAACACAGTTTATTTAAAATACACACATATTATGATACAAACACAATTTCTTTGGTGGAAATCTGCCCAGAAGTACAAACTTAACTCCTTTATGTTAACCTAAATACTACAAGACTTTTAATGACCATGATTCTTTATGTGTAATCTAAGAGATGGAACATCCTACCAGCTCAATTCTCTAATACCCCACTAAGGCTGTGGGAATCACCATGGACTTACATATATATCCTCTAGTGAATCTCACAACAAACTTTTCTTAGCTTTTAAAATCGATGAATCAATTGGGTTTAATTGGACAGGTGGCACATTTAGGCTTAAATTCTTATTTTCATGTTCTCCCCTTCATCCTCCAATTCATTCTCCATGCTGCTCAGTTTTGTTTTTTAATTTCCTATTTCATTCCTTTCATTCTTATTTCCAAAATATTGTTACCTGCTTTTCTTTTTCCATTTTGTTCTCTTCTGTCCTCTACATTTATTTGTTGTTAGTATTGAACATCTCTCCTCTTTCCTTTATCACAGTTCAACTTAATCAACTTGGTGAGAGGATATACAAGTAAAATAATCCTTCTAAAATCTTGCTTCCTGTTATCAGGCTGAAGAAGAAAAACTAGATAAATCTCAGCTTCCATTGTTAAAAGGTGTAATTTCCTTAGGAGCTTGAATTTGATCTTTTCAAGTTTTGTCCTAAAGCACATTCATTTCACTTCTAATTGATATGTCTCCACATTGGTCAGAGTTTGATTCTTCCTAGAACCCAGAATGACTTCTCTCTACTTGCTGCCTTTGGTCACTGTTTCTATGGTCTTATCAAAGTCACAATGCACCTGCTTCCATTGACCACAGCTGATCTCCTTTTCCTTTCATAGTTTCCATGCTGAGTAATATTTTTCCTCCTGCAAGAACAGACACTAGGGATCTAATTATGGTAGTCACAACTTTTCTAAGAGATATGTTAGTTTTGAGCACAATGTATGATATTTCTAGGAGACTTCAGAGACGGCCAGATTATAAGTTCTGTCCTGCTGTTGTTATTGTTAGGGTGTCACATTTTTGCTGTTCTAATCAGGGTTTGTTTTAATTATACAGTTAAAATGTTTTAGTGTTACATATTTTCTTATATATTATTATTATCTAACATTAATTGAACATCTGCCATGTACCAAGAATTGTTCTAAACACATCACAATAGTATACCATTTAATCACTACAGGGGCTCTGTGAAATTGGTAAAAATTGTCCATATTCCAAACCTTCAGAAAAAGAAGAACAGGGAGAAATCAGAGCACATGCCATTGGAACCCTGGTGGTCCAACCCCAAGGCCTCAATCTTAATCATTATTCCACAGCAGCCTACTTGGATAACCAAGATGAGTTTCATTTTGGAAATTTTACATTTAAATAGCAAGTGCAAAGTGCTTTATTATTTGGTTAGTTGCCTTTCTTATAGGCCCCAAGGAATACAGAAAATATTGTCATTTAATTTTATGGCTGGTGAAAATTAAGCAGTTTGATTTTAGGTTTATTGATGTTCCCCAGTAATGATTCCCAATCTAATGCTTTACAGACTAACAAATATTTTACTTCTCCATATAGTGTGGGCATTTGGACTTTATAAATAGAAGAGCAACCATGGTATCATTATTAGTGACATATTTCTAAATTTTAGATTAGGAAAAGCAAAAATTAGAGAAGTCTAAGGAAAAGTATATGTAGCTTTTCAAATAGTCTTACAAAGTTACAAATAAAACTGTAAATAAAAACAGAAGAATGAAAACATTCTTTGTGCAGAGAACCTCAAAGTATATTTAGCATTTATTAAGCACATACTTTTTGGTAAGCATTGTGCAGGTACAATGAGGAGACTGCCCTCAATTGTAAAGAAAACTCCTTTCACATGAAGGGTTTTATCAGCATCGCTTTTGTATATAATTGGTCATGCTCAATCCCCTCTCAGAGGAATGGTTCAGGCAAAGAATTCAAATAATCATTACAGAATGTCATTTAATAATAGAGCACAATGCCCCCTTGAATATCTATTCTTGTCTCACTGGCCCTGTAAACAGAAGTAAAAGAAACACACATATGGACAGGATAGGAAAGAAAGCAGTTAAATGCAAATGGAAATTGCTATGGGGGCCGAAGCAAACGCAGAATATAAAGAAGGTCAGATTCATTAAGCCCTCCATTAACCAGCTCCGCCAGAGTGGCTCCCGCATCCCCATTGTCAACTCCCTGTTCTACACCAGCGCTACACTTTTTGACAAGAAATCTCATCAGCATCCTCCAAATACTTGAATTAATGTTTATTTTAAGACTTAAAGTTAGAATTAGCTGTGAAGATGACTTTCAAAATTTTCCTTTAAGATCCTCAATTTAAGATCCTATTTACTGCCATCCTGGAAATCTTGACTAATGGAGAAATGATTCACAGGGTCACTATTCCTAGAAATTCAAGGTACAGGACAGGAAAAATGCTACTCTCCTCAATTAAGCCAACCACAAAGTTCCTGGAAAGCTTAACATCTTAATCAAATGGTTATGGCAGTTTTAATTCCTTGGACTCTTTCCGGCTGGCCCTTCAGTAAGTAGATGGAACTTGGACAAGCATGAATTTCCAGTATTGTCATTAGCAGAGGGAATGGCAGTGCATTTGTTAGTCCAGATGAATAAAAAATCCCTGAATATAATTAATCATCTACCTCTACTCAGAGAAAGGCAAATTGAAAAATGAGGATATTGGAAGTTAAGAGAAATAAATATTTTTTCTTGTTTTAAAGAGATGAAACAAAAATCTGAGTATAGGTCTCAGTCGTGAGGAACTTACCTCTGTACCTCACCCACCTTGCTTCTAGAGACAGAGAATTTAAGACAAATAGCATCATCCAGTTCGATCACTGACATGGATCTGTCTTATACAATAGCCCTGGCAGACAGTCCAACCAATGATAAGGAAGTCCACCTCGAGAAAAACTACTCATTCAGCTGCTATAGAAATCTAAAAAATAATTTTAAAAATAAGGGCTTTTTTTTTAATTTTGAGAAACTTCTGTTAGTAGTGATCCTGAGCATAACTCATATATGTGACTGACCTTCATATATTTTGAGACAACTATCAGTCAAACTCAGTTATCCCACCTTTCTGAGGCTAAAATCCTTAGTTCTCAATGTTAAATAACCCAATTTTAAAAAGATGTTGTCATAAAATAGAGTTTTTGCATCTTTCACTACTCTGGTCACCCCTTATACATAATTTTAATGCTCAGTGGCTCACAATAATGTGTTCTGCAAACTAAGAATCATGACAGCAACCTCTCTCAACCAAAGGCAGGCATGGCACTGTTGGACAGGCCTCAGTGTTGCCAGGAGCTGGCATGGAACTCACACCAAGGTCTTGGTGTTCTTCTTTTAAATATAAACAATTTCACAAAACACCAACCTAAGACAAGACCACTATGACCTTGTTGGATTAAGCCAAAAATGAGACTATTTTATACACATTATACAGAAATGTGCAAGTATTCTTTGTCCTAACATGAGTCCCTGCTATTTTTTCTTCTTTTCAACTACAGTTATAGTCTTACTCTATTCCTCCTGCTTTCTCAATAAAAATTACTAAGATACCCAGTAATGCTGTTGACAAGAGGAAAACAGGAAGGCAAAAATAAAACATTTGATATAGGATCCAAAGGCTAAGAAAGAACAATAGTAGTAGCACTACTATTAATACTACTATTATTATTATTAATAATATGAACACAACATAATTAGAGCTATTAATGATTAGCTCTAGATCTATTTATCAAGTGCTTGATTTGGACTGTGGCCAGGCTGTGTGCAAAAAACAGTTGTGTACATTACCTCTTCATAATTTATGATATAAACCTAGTGTTACTCACTTTACAGAATAGGAAAAAGTGAGGCTTATGAAAGTAATTAGCACCTGATCAGGCTAATAATTAAGTATTGGAACCAGGGCCTAACATTTACATGCCAAGATATTATTCATTCAGCTTAAGTCAGTGAGTAGGGCTGACATTTTTCAAGTGATTGTGTCTAATCAGAAGTAGGATTTTTTTTTTTAATTTGGCCAGCAGATATGCTTGTCACAAGGGCTCAAAAGGTGCATGCTTGCCAACTATGAATCCTCTTGATATTTGAAGAATACTTGCCAGGCTTCCAGACTTGCCTTACAAACACTGCTTTTGAGTAATTTCCATGAAGTTTGGTTAATTTTTATTATTTCTATTAACTATCAGTTCCAAATACATCTGTCAATTCTTATATGCCAAGTACCAACTAAAAGGTTGTTCTGTATCAGCCAAATTATTTTATTCTATCTTTCACTCAGCTCCCACTACCTCATCAAAAGTAGTACTCATGTTCTATTGCATAATCAGGGTTATCTTTTGTCTCCACGATCTTACTCTGATCAGGAAGATGATGCCATTTTATAAAGTCTTTTCTGGTACACTTTTGGAAATTCAAATATTCTGCTTGATAATTTATATTGATTAAAAAACAAAGATTATAATCTAATTCGTGCTTCTTAGAAAAGATTAGAAGCAAACTGACTCGCCAAATACACATTTTTCTATCATGAAAATTCACAAAATTACAAATATTACAAAATTTCAAAAATAATGACATTTCAATGTATCAAAGACACTGGATGACACTCCAAAACCATTGTTAATAAAGGACTTCAACTCCTTCCTAGAAAACAATACAGGCAATCTGTATGGTTACTCTTTCCCCCAAAAGTCAATAAACTTTCAATAATTTCAGAAAATAGCTAATGCAAGCCATGTCAATTTCTGAAAAAAAAAAAGAAATAATTTAGTTGTTTAGCTACTGACAATTACTTGGCTTTGATTTTATTACAAATAGTCACAGGCTAAAAGCTTGAGAATGGAAATCATTTTCAATTCCTGGATCATTTATAAGAGAGAACATTTTTCACAGTTTTATTGAGCAATAATTAACTTAGATCACTGTATAAATTTAAGGTGTACTACATGATGGTTTATTAACATATATTATGAAATGTTTATATACACAACTTCTTATTCATCCATTGAAGGGCATTTACATTTTCCTATGCCTTGGCTACTGTAAATATTGCTGCTATGAACAAGTGGCTGCAGATATCTTTTCAAGTTAGTGTTTTCATTTCCTTTGGACATATTTCCAGAAGTGGAATTGCTGGGTCCAGCAATGGTAGTTCTATTTTTTATTTTTTGAGGATACTTCATACTGTTTTCCATGGTGGCTTCACCAATAAACAATCCCACCAATAGTGCACAAGGGTTCCCTTTTCTCCATATTCATTCCAGCATCTTTCTTAACTCTTGTCTTCTTCTTGGTGATGACCATTGTAATAGTCATCAAGTGGTTTCTCACCATGATTTTAGTTTGCTTTTCCCTAATGGCTAGTGATGTTGAACATCTTTTCATGTACCTGTTGGACTTTTGTATATCTTCTTTGGAGAAATGTCTATTAAGGTCCTTTTCCCATTTTTAATTGGATTATTTGGGGGAGTGGGGTTGCCATTAGGATGAATGAGTTCTTTATATACTTTAGATATTAACCTATATCAGATACAGTTTGTAAATATTTTCCCCATTCCATAGGTTGACTTTTCACTTTGTAAATGATTTCTTTTGCTATACAGCAGTTTTTGGTTGATGTAGCTCCACTTGTTTATTTTTTATTTTGTCACTTGTGCTTTATGTATCATAGCCCCCTAAAAAATAAAACATTGCCAAGACCTGTGCTTTCTGCTAGGACTTTCATGGTCTTAGACCTTCCATTTAAGTCCTTGATTTAGTTGGAGTTCATTTTTGTGAGTGGTGTTATATGTATTCACTTTCGTTCTTTTACCTGTTACTATTTAATTATCCCAGCACCTTTTATTGAAGAAAATGTCTTTTCTCCATTGACTATTCTTGGCTACATTGTCAAATATTAGTTGACCACATACACTTGGGTTCATTTTCAGACTCTTGATTCTGTTCTATTAGTCTATGTGTCTTTTTTTATGTTGGTACCATATTGTTTTGATAGCTACAGCTTTACATGTAACTTCAGGGAAAATGACTCTACCCAGAGTATGAAAAGGGCAATACAAATTAGCATGGCCTGCAAGCCAATGATCTATGAGAAATTAGATCTAAAGCTATAAGCAAGTGAAATGTAATTTTTTAGTGGTGAAAAGAACACTAAGCTCAATGTCAGAATGAGAGGTATGGAAAGTATCTTAGGTGTAATTATATGGCTTTATAATTTTTTATTTTCAAGTATCTCCTATCCATTTGCTGTAAGCTGGATGAAGAAAGATATCATATCATCTTTGACCATTTCCATTACAATTCTTTAAAATAATTAATGGGGAAATGAAAGAATAAAAAATCTGCCAGCTCTCTCAGAATATACACCTATTATTTCTGTGCCCAGCATTCACTTTACATTTATCTCAAGGGATATACAGATTTTTTACTTTTAGTCCACTCATTTTGGGTGAGACTAACAATCCCAATCCTTTATGATTCATTAAACATGTGTTATGTGAGCCTGTGTAAACTCATCAGTATATTCCATCTCTCTACTTGTATCCCAGGACCCAAAAGAAGTCAACAAAACTAAATTCAAGAGATTTGGAGGAACTTTTAGGCTGGGATTCTCAGTTGTAGGAAAACCTAAACATTTTGAAAAGTACCAAATAGTAAGTGCCTTCCTGAGAATGAAGTTAACATATGTTAATTAAGAGCCACTACAGATAAAGAGGTAGTGGGTACACAAATGCACACACAGGGAATAAGGGGAGGAAAGGAAAGAAAAAGATACAGAGAGAGTATTTGATAGCATTGGTTTGTTTTAACTGTTCTTGAACCTTGGCTCCCTGAACAGATAAATTACTTTTTTGTTCTCAAGTCACTTTGAGTTGGGTTAATTTCATTTATAACTCAAATAGTTAACAATACACTTCTTTTTATCCAGTGGAGAAAAAAATTGAAAGAAGGGAAATGCTTTGTAATTCCTTAAGATCAATACTTTATAGTGAAGGAATTGTGACTATAACAATGGCTCCTAGCTTCCAGATATTTCTACTATGCCAGACTGCCTTTATTAAACCTTAATAAAACACTCCACTAAATAAGCACTATGCTTATTGAAGGCATGTAAGATTAACAGGGATACCTGTTATTTTACATTTAAATTAATATAATAATTTTCTTGAAGAGAAGAACCAAAAAATACTTCTCTAAGATGCACTCCTTTTTTCTCAATCATGTTCCTTCTAACAGGAGGCAGAATGTGAGTCTCTAACTTTGTTTGAAAACTGCTGAGATTGACCAAAGATGAGCCTATTGTGCCCAAACAGTAGTCTAAGAAATAAATTAAATAAAATTACTCATTCATAGTCTTATTACCAGAAATAGCTCTTGTCCATTTGGCAGGTAATTTGTAGTAATGTTTAGTAATTGATAGCAATTTCTGGTAACTAAATGCTGAGCCATTTCTTTACTTAATATTGGTTTTTCTTGGTAAATTAAGTACTAAGAAAAGAAATTAGTGGTTGATGGCCATGTCTGATATTTAAATGCTTTACTAAGTGGAGGTAGTACAGCACTAAGGAGGAAGTGGACAATGTGCAGAGTTGAATTGCCTAAGTGGTTTTGTACTGAAGAAATATCTCAGATTATATGATTTAAAAACTTTGGGATTGGGTGAAAGGAAACAAGAATATGCAGACGGCCTGCACTGGGTCTTTAATAGGCATGAATTTCCAGTAAACATAACGTTTTTTGGATTAACTCCAAAATCTCCATATTTTACACAGGGATAAAATAGTTTAAATATATTAAAAAGGTTCTATGAAAGACATGTGAGCCCATTGTGCTAATTATTACTATGATAATTTATGAATTACTAGATCAGAGTGGAATTCCTTTTGCTAGAATGGAGTTTCCTTAGTAATGTACTTACAATTTGGTAGATTAAGGTGTAAGCTAGTAGCCAGAATTATATCTATAATGTATTCAATATTATATAGTTGTTAAAGGATTCTGCATAATCACCAAATTGTCTTAATTCTAGGGTCTGACTAGCTTAAATACCATTAATCTATTCCTTTTTTTAAAAAAAGATTTTATTTATTTTTGGAGAGAGGGAAGGAAGGGAGAAAGAAAAGGAGAGAGACATTCATGTGAGAGAGAAATAGATTGGTTGCCTCACGATCCTGCCCTGACTTGGGACCAAACTTCAACCTAGGCATGTGCCCTGACTGGGAATCAGACTGCCGATCTTTTACTTTAAAGGGATGATGCCCAACCAACTGACCCACAGCAGTCAGGGCCCATTTATCTATTATTTTTTTATTGTTGTTCAGTTACAGTTGTCCCACCTTTTTCCCATTACTGTCCCCTGGCACACCACCCTCTGCTCCTCAAGACAATCCCCACCCCACTGACCATCAGCGTGAGTCCTCTATGATGTATAAAAGTTCAGAAACAAGTTTAAGTTGAGGGTTTGCAAGCACATATGTCTCAACATAAAAATCTTCAAAGTCAGTTATTCTATTTCCTCTTTGAAGTGCTGACCACTGGATCAACATTTATCTCCATTTATATCATTTCTGTCCCCTTTCCCAGTCCATCTTGCAACTGTAACATCTGGAGGGATATTGTATATCACAGGTGGCAAACACAAGGCCTGCAGACTGCATCCGGCCCTCTACCTTGATTTATCCACCAGGCACCTTGTTTCTACCAGGCAGCCACACAGAGCTCTCACTTAACTGTTAAGGAGTAGTTACATTTATACAGTCCTAAAATTACATTCAGCTCTTTGAAGGCAACCATGAGGCTGATGTGGTCCCTGGTGAAAACGAGTTAGACAACCCTGTTGTATGTTATTGTGTTATTTCTTACTTCTTAGTTTTTTTCTTTTGCTGAAGCCCTTGGAAATCCTAAAAATTTAAGTGCTCTAAAAATGTAAGTGCTGTAATGTTCAATAATTATCTCATCCTGTGAAGTCCAACAGGTCCCAGAAGAGCAGTTTAAGCATTCAAGTCCTCTAAGAAATAATGAGGAATTTACATATTAGTAATTTATTGTAAAATCCTAAGCATTTTAAAGCACACAGAGATAAATAAATCAGTATTTAATAGGATGTACCAGAACTACCTTCAATCAGTGAGTATGGATGGACATAAAATCCTTTTTTCTACACCTTCTTTATAGTATGAGTATTTGTGGTCTAGATAAGACATTAAAATTGCCAGCCTGATTCCTTTCAGTCTCTAAATATGTGAAAGAAAATTATATTTTGGAACCATCAATAGACTGGGATGGCTTTGAAAGACAACCTTGGGGAGGTGAGCTTTCTTCCAAAGCCCTTGAACTTTTGAATCTGCCCGGGTTATTGATCTATTTAAATGCATAATGGTTGAGCTATCATCCAAATGTAATGACCTTACCTGTCATTGAAACCAAGCAACTGTATTTAGGTCAGGAGAAATTTACTTACATGAGTGCCTTGGAAGGTTAAAACATATGCATATACTTTTTAAATTAAAATTATGGTTAGCTCTACAAAAAAATTGTGGAGTAAGAGAATTTTATTTTCTAGTTTCTAACAACTTAATACCTCCTCTTTCACAGCTCTCTTTCCTTTTCCCCCAGTAGCTCAAAGCATTTACACTGCTCTAACCCCCAGCCATATCACTCTGTCTTCCTTTAGTAATATTGCTTATTCTGAAACGATTACTACTCCTTTCTCTTCACAGCAAATAATTTGAATGTTTCATAACTGACAGCAATTCCTAGTAATAATAGGTAATTATGGTGAATAAAAATGGGCTCCATAGCCTGACATTTATATTCAGATCCCTCATCTCAGGTCTACTATCTGTGTGATCTGAGAAAATTGTTTTATCTCATTGAAACTCAGTCCCTTTCTCTCTTCTCTTCTTCCTCCTTTCTTTCTGTCTTTCCTTTCTTACTGTAAAATCAAGATAAAAATCATCATTTGGTCGCGCCTTAAAAAACACATGATTATGCTGATGAAAGGAGGTTGACAAATGATTGCTTAAGCGCCAAATTCAGAAACCAGGTGTTCCAATTGAAGGTAAAATTAGACAGAATCAAGTCTTAAGAAATCTGCTTTTTAATGCTTTATCCATTTGCACAGACTATCAATACTGCCAAGGTGAGAGTATTGGTTTCATAGAATGAATTCGTCAGTCTTGCCTCAAATCTGTTTTCGTGATTGAACAGTGGTTAAATCCAACCAAGTTTCACTGGGGCACCAGGTTGATGATGTAGGGATGGCTTTATTAAACATATTAAACATCATCTTCCTCAATTTATGGTAGTTCCATACCTAATCCAAAGATAGAGATGCCTTTATTTCCTATTGGTCAAGAAAATAACCCTCGTTGAGATTTATCTTGGATGAAAGTTAAATAGTTACAATGCAGACCTTCCACTGGAAAAAAAAAATTGATTTGAGGATCAAAATTCCTAAGGAGACAACCTTGGATAATGTTATTCCCAAGTTAATTCTATTTCAACAACTCCTTTATGCCTACCTTCTTGTGGACACTCACAGGTATTCACATTTATCATGAACCCTGGGAATTATATTCTGTACCTGCTACCACACAGAAGAATTGTCCATTATGTTATTTTTAATCACTCATCATGCCATGGTCTTTGCTCTGAAAAAAAAAAATAGTGGAAAAAGAATGCAAAAAGAAACCTTCATTTGAATTACTATTTTTTAAACTTACTGAATTGTGTCTTTCATTTAGGTCTTATCAAGCTATCTTGGTGTTTGTGCTTTAAAGACTTTATAAAGTCTTTTTCTTTAAAAAACAAAAAACACATGATCAAGTCTGAAAAAGCACCATGCTCAGCTAATTTTATTTAATGTTCTATATCTGTATTCAGCTAGGTATCGATTAAATAAAAATATTAAGTAATACTTATTGATGCCTCACTATGTATCAGCCACCTTTCACCTATTTTATTTTACTTCTATCTAATTTTATTTTATAATTAAAAATGTTAATTGTTGACACTATTACATATGTCCTCCATTTTCCCATATCCCCTCTCCACTAAACCACCACCCCCTCCCTGGCCTTCACCACTTTGTTGTCTATGTCCATGGCCTTTGCATACATACATATATGTTCTTTGGCAATTTTATGTTCAAGGACTATGTTATGTTTAAGGCCTATTTTAAATTTTGACCCCTCCCCCAAATATTTAGTAATATCCTCAGTTAGTATTATCTTTTTTCTTTGCTAACTTATATGCATTTTGTTCATTATGAATCTATTCATGTTTGTATTTGTATATCTTACTCTTACTTATTTATATATTTTTTAATTTATTTTTGCAATCCTCACCTGAAAACACTTTTGCTGCTTTTAGAGAGAGAGGAGGAAGAGAAGGAGGAGGAAGAGGAAAGAGAGAGAGAGAGAGAGATGTTCAAGTGAGAGAGAAACATTGATTGGATGACTTCTCGTACACACCCTGACTAGGGATAGAACCTGCAACTGAGGTATGTGCCCTGACTGGGAATTAAACCCACAACCTTTTTGGTGTACAGGATGATGTTCCAACCACCTGATGCATGCCAGCCAGGCTATGTATCTTACTTGTCTTAAAAGAATATAACTTCTTGAAAATAATACTCCATTATGAACATCTTTTTATTTTCAATCTAACCACACAACTTTAATGTAAAATTGCATTAAGTCAAAGTACATCAAATGAATTTAAATTTAAAGAAATTAATTAATAATCTCATGTTGACATCTAACTTCTTTCAAATATATACACAATCACACATGTGAACATATTGTGTAATGGTGAAATTTGGGAAACACAAAGTGGTTGCTAAAGGAAATGTTTTGGATTAATCTGGGTGGTGGGGCAGTGTCCTATATTACATTCCACAAATTACTTTCAAACTGTTACAACCCAGACTCTTCAAATGGCATTATAATATGTTAACCATGTTATTATATATTTTTTATTTTAAAGTACATGAATCTTCTTTCAATTAGCCCAATATATATATATACTTCAGAAACTGTGAAAGAAGGAACTGTAGGTAGAATGGCTTTGCCATCATTATAAAGTTGTTATTAAAGTTACAATCTAAAATATTGATCAGAGTATTTCATAATAAAGTGCACTTCAGAATTCAGAAGCAGGGAAAAGGATTTCTATTATTAGTAATAAAATCCATGTAAGCCTTTGTGCTTCTCTGCCTTTGCTAAGATAAAAGTCAGAGCTTAGTTTCATGCTCAAGTAACTTACTCCCTATCCTCACTCTATCATGTAGTCTTTTTTTTTTTAACCAGGGTGTTTACATTTTTGTGATATCTTCGTCTTCTAGTAAACTATATCAGCTCCTTTCATGGAGGTAGGTAGAGTAAAGATAACAAATAAATGAATGCAATGCTTACTCTTTTCCACACCCTGCCTTCACTGTTAAACTGAGTACTTTTTAGCTACTCTGGTAGACTTTGTTATGTGCTGTCAGCTACTCCTTCAATGAAGTACTTGTTGTCCATTTCATACAAATAATGGCAAACTGCCTCCTGCTGTCTGCCACTTCTGGAACTGCCTCAGTAGCAGAAAGCTGATTATCCAAGCTGACCCTTCTTCATATGGCAACTGACAAATGATGGTCGTAAAGTCCAGATCATCTCAGTGCATCTTGGGACAATTCTCATTAAGAGAGCCTGGTACAGTTGTACAAGTTTGTCAATGGGATACATTACAGAATAACTTCTTTCTCTGCTTAACTCTGCTTTCTTACCCTCTCTTCCACAAGTTTTAATTCCAAAGGCCCTTCTTTGTAAATATTTCATACATTAATTTCCATCACAAATACTGCTTCTCAGGAAATTGAACCTGCATAACTATATTTTGCCATGTATGATGCACACTTTTTTGCCCAAAGTTTTGAGAGAAAAATAAGAATGTGTATTATACATGGGTAGTACTAATTCTGTATCTATATAAATGTTTTTAATTCTTTTGTTTATGCTTATGCATTAAAAGTATAACTCTAGAAAGCAATAACAATATCCATATACGAAATAATACCCTGGAATATGATAATCCATTTTGTTGAACTTACAGTGAAAGCTGTTTTGGCCAATGATTCAATGAAATGAAACAAAGTTATAGTTATCCACAGAGTAAGTTGGTGATGCTGACTTTATTACCACAGGCTGAACAGTGTGACAGTTCTCTTTGTACACTGTAGGCAGGAGAAATTATTGGAAAACCCCTTGGAAAATGTCAAAATGGTCTTCGTACACTGCAAGCTTTAAGCTAAAAGTTATTAAATATGCTAAAAAGCATGGCAACAGAGCTGCTGAGAGACAGTTTGGACCTCTTCCCACAGAGAGTGTCAGCAGATTGTGGAGGCAACAAGAAGAAAAGTTTCTACAGATGCCAAGACAGAAGACAATGCAATGGACACCTCCAAAGTGGCTGGAGGTAGAGCAGGAGGAGAAGACCTGGATTCTGAAACAGCACCAAACTGAAATCTTTTCTTTGACCAAGCTGATACAAGAAAAAAGTAAAAGGATTGTGCAAGGAAAAAACATTGATGATTTCTCTGGGACACCTAAATGATGCTTTAACTTCGCGCAAAGGTCAGATTTGAGCATGAGGACACAAACGAAACTTGCCCCAGAACTTCCAGCAGCCTCTGAGAATCAAGTTTTGGAAATTCATTCTTGTGTTATCAGTCTTCTAAAGACAACTTTGAGCTGTCCCAAATAGCTAATATGGATGAGGTCCTACTCACATCTGACAAACCTTCCAACAGAACTGTGGATGTCAAAGGAGGCAAGACTGTGGCTGTTAGAACTACTGATCATGTAAAAACACAATTCACTGCTGTTCTAGCTTGCTGTGTAGATGGACAAAGTTACTACCTATGATCGTTTTTAAAAGAAAAGCTTTTCTGAAGGAAAATATTCCAAGTGGAGTTAGTGTACATGTGCATAAAAAAGGATGGATAAATGAAGAAGACATGAAAATTTGGTTTAACAAAGTTTGGTCATGAAAGCCTGGAGGATTACTTAAAAAAACAGCTTTGCTTGTTTTTAATCACTTCAAAGTCCATGTTATACTAAGTGCAAAAGCAATCACAGCAGACTTGAAAACCCAACCTGCTGTGATACCTGGTGGGCTAAACAGTGAACTGCAACTTCTTGATGTGTCAGTAAACAAACCCTTCAAAGCCCTAATGAAGAAAGAGTGGACATTGTGGATGCAGTCAGCTGGTAATGATTTAACACCTACAGGAAGGATCCAGAGAACAACCATCATCAAGGTTTGTGATTGGATCTTAAGACTATAGAATAGTGTCAAGAAGAAAGTAGTTGCGAAATTATTTTAAAAATTAGGCATCACCAATGCTGTGGATGGACCTGAGGATAGTGAAATTTACTAGGATGAGGGAAGTAACTCTTCAAAAGACAGTGGTAATGTAGAAATTGAAGAAGATGATACTTCTGATATTGACAGTGATGAAGAGTTCTTGGCCTTCTATGATATGTAAATATCATAAATTTGTTACTGGTACATAAAATTTCTTATAAGTTTTATCTGTTCTTGTGGTTTGTAATTACTTGTTAGATAAAATTTCTTGTACATTGTACCTGTTCTTGTAGTTTGTAATTACTTGTTACATAAAGTTTCTTGTGCTATAATATGTTAAAAATGCTAAAATTCTTTTAAATACAAAAAAAAAACCACATATCTAAATATAAATAAATAAATAATTGAATTAAAAAATTAAAACAAGAGTTTTTTTTCCTTGAAAGTTTGGGCCAAAAACATAGGTGTGCATTATACATGGCAAAATACTGCAAAATGGTTGTGACTAGTAATAGACCAAGAAAGCAGGTACTACATTTGGATTGTAGAGCTGGATTATTTGCCTCTGGCTGGCCACAGGATATCATCACTGGTGGTTTATGGTACACATAAAAATTCTGGTGCAAAGAAACTGTTTAATTGTTAAAACTTTCACTGGCATTAAGTTGGACTGATATACTGCTGTAAGCAAATATATCAGTTGGTTCAATACATGAAGAGTTTGAAGGTCGGGGGATCCAAGATGGCAGTGGATAGATGGATGGTACACTAACCTCCCCCTAGGGCCAAACTGGAATTACAACTAACTCATAAAAATTAAAAAAAAAAAAAAAAAGCCCTGAATAACCAACTGAAGACTAGCTGGAGAGAAGCTTTATAATCAAGCACTTATGGAAGAAACCACATACCACCACATCACAGCTGGTAGGAGAGGGATATTTCAGTGGCCAAGAGGGTTCCCCTTGAAAATTGTGGGGTCTAAATCCTAAGCCAGGCTACCCAGCCAAGAGCACAGAACCAGGAATGATGCCCACATAACATCTGGCTATGAAAAGCAACAAGATTCCTATCCATCAGAGACAGACAACTAGGCATAAATATCCTCTTAAAGGACCAGTAAACAAAATACTTTTTCACACCCACATACTCTGGGCTCCACTGAGGGCAGAGTGGACAGAGTGGACTAGAGCTATGTGAAGAAAGTCTGAAATTGGCGGCTATGGAGAGAGTGAAGTATCAGCCACCAGGATCCCTGTGCTCAGTCATTCTCCATACTGCAGAAGCCATCTTTCTCCCCCCATGTGACATAAGCCTGGGGGGGGGGGAGCAAAACCCCACCTGCAAGAATCCCTCTCATCCCACCATGTGGAACTTAAGCCCCAATGAAAAATAAACAGAGGTTCTTTTGGTAATTAAGCCTAACAGGCAGACTGCAGGCAAGGGTGGATCTCTAGCATCTTTGAAACTTTAACTAACTCCCCCATAGGCCTAGAGCTGGTAAAACCTTACCTTGGTGCACAGGTTGGTCCTTTCCACATACACCCATGCCCAGCCAAAGTAGCCACAAGCTGTGGATCTCTGATAGCTTCAAACAGGTTTTCCAGGGCCGGTCACAGGCAGCATCTGACAAAGGACTGTACCAGAGTCTTTTCAGATCTACCTAATCCATAGAAACAAACACAAAGACAACCAAAATGGGAATACAAAGAAACAGACTTCAAAAGAAAGAACAAGAGAATTCTCTAGAAAGAGAACTAGATGAAATGAAGGCAAGCAATTTATCAGATAGAAAGTTAAGAGTAATGATTATAAGGATACTCAACAGCATGAAAAGAGACATAGAAACCATTAAAAAGGACCAATCAGAAATAAAGAATGCAATATCTAAAGTAAATAATACACTGAAAGGAATAAACAGTAGGTTAGAAGAAGATGGTCAAATCAGCAATAAGGAAGACACATAGGGGAAAAAAACACCCAGAGAAGCAAAAAGGAAGAGGATTTTTTAAAATAAGGATAGTTTAAGGTACCTTTGGGACAACACAAAACATAGCAATATCTTCATCATAAGAATACTAGAAGGAGAAGAGAGAGCAAGGTACTGAGAACCTGCTTGAAAAAATAATGACTAAAAACTTTCTTAACATGCTTAAGAAAAAAGACACACAAGTCCAGGAAGTGCAGAGAGTCCCAAACAACATGGATCCAAAGAGGCCCACACCGAAACACATCATAATTAAAATGGCAAAACTTAGAGACAAGGAAAGAAGCTTAAAAGTTCCAGAGAAGAGCAGTTACTTACATACAAGGGAGTTCCCATTAGACTGTCATCTGATTTTTAACCAGAAACATTTCAGGCCAGAAGGGACTGGTGTGAAATATTCAATATGGTGAAAAGCAAGGACCTACAACAAAGGGTACTTTACCCAGCAAGGCTATTATTTAAAAATCAAAATAGAAATAAGGAGCTACACAGATAAGAAAAATATAAAGGATTTTGTTGCCACCAAACCAGTATTGCAAAGAATGTGAAAGGGCTTGCTACAAGAAGGAAGAGGAGGAGGAGGACGAAAAGGAGGGAGAGGGGAGGGGAAGGTGGATGATGACAACAGAGGAAAATAGTTAAAAAATAAAATTGTAATAAATATGTGTCTATTAATAATCACTTTAACTGTAAAGGCATTAAATGTTTCAATTAAAAGGCATAGGATAGTTGAATGAGTAAAAAAAGAGGACCCATGTTATGCTGTCTTTAAGAAACATACCTCAGAACATGCAGACTAAAAATAAAGGAATGGAAATATTCCATGCATGGAAAAAAAAAGAAGCTGGGGTAGCAATACTTAGTTGTATATCTGACAAAATAGACTCTAAAGCCAAGGCTATAGTAACAGACAAAGAGGGACCTATATAATGATAAAGGGAAAAATCCAACAAGAAGATATAACCAGGTAAACATTTATGCCACCAAGATAGGGGCACCTAAATATATAAAGCAAATCTTGATGGACATAAAGGGAGAGATCAACAGAAATAATCATAGTCATGGATTTTAACACCCCATTGACTTCAATGGGTAGATCTTCCAGACAGAAAATTAACAAGAAAATGTTGGTCTTAAATAACACATTAGACCAAATGGATTTAATTGATATCTTCAGAGCATTTCATCCTAATGCAGCAGAATATACATTCTTTTCAAGTGCACATGGACCATTTTCTAGGATAGACCACATGCTGGGACACAAAACAAGTCTCAGTAAATTTAATGAGATTGAAATAATATCAAACATCTTCTCTGACCATAATGCTATGAAACTAGAAATCAATCAAAAGAAGAAGGCTGAAAAATACACAAAGACATAAAACCTAAATAACGTGTTATTGAACAATGAATAGGTTAACAATGAGATCAAGGGAGAAATTAAAAGATTTTTTTGAAACAAAGGAAAATGAGAGCACAAAACCCCCAAATATGTGAGACATAGGGAAAGCAGCCCTAAGAGGGAAATTCATAGCATTACAGGCACATCTAAAAAAATAATAAAAAACTTTAAAAAATCAAACATTATACTCAAGGGAACTTGAAAAAGAACAACAAAAAAAGCCCAAAGTGAGTATAAGGAAAAAAAAACAATGAAAATCAGAGCAGAAATGAATGAAATAGACTAAAAACTTGCAAAACATCAATAAATCTAAGAGCAGGTTTTTTGATTAGGTAAACAAAATTGACAAATCTTTAACCAGACTCACCAAGAAAAAAAGAGAGGACCAATTAAATAAAATTATAAAGAAAGAATAAATAACAACTGACACCACAGAAATACAAATAATTATAAGAGGGATATTATGAATTATATGCCAATACACTGCACAGCCTGAACAAAATGGATAGATTCCTAAAAACATGCACTCTTTCAAAACTAAATCAGGAAGGATCAAATAACCTGAATAAACAGATTACAACTAATGAAATTGAAGCAGTAATCAAAAAACTTCTAACGAACAAAGGCCCTGGACCAGATGACTTCACAAGTGAATTTTACCAAACATTTAAAGAAGAAGTAACACTTCCCTTTCTCAAACTATCAAAAAAATTCAAGGAGAGGGAAGCCTTCCCAGCTTGTTTTATGAGGCCAGCATTATTCTAATTACAAACCCCAAAAAAACACTACAAAAAAAGAAAATTATAGACCAATATCCATGATAAACATGGATGCTAACACCCTCAACAAAATATTAGCAAACTGAATACAGTAATACATCAAAAAGATCATACACCATAATCAAGTAGGATATATTACAGGGGATAGAAATTTGGTACAGTACTTGCAAATTAATAAACGTGATACACCACATAAAAATGAAGTATAAAAACCATATGACCATATCAATAGATGCAGTAAAAACATTTAATAAAATCCAACACCCATTTATGATAAAAAAAACACTCAGTAAAGCGGGAATAGAGGAAAGATACCTAAATGTAATAAGGCTATATGTGACAAAACTACTACATCATATTCAACAGGGAAAAACCACAAGTGTTCCCCTTAAGATTGGAATAAGGAATATCTGCTTTCACCTCTCTTATTCAATATGGTACTAGAAACCCTAGCCACAGCAATCAGAAAATAAGAAGAAATAAAAAGCACCCAAACTGAAAAGGACAAAGTAAATCTGTCATTGTTTACAGATGATATAATACTGTCATAGAAAACCATGAAAATTCCAAGAAACTACTAAAGCCAATCAAAGAATTCAGTAAATCAGTAGGATACCAAATTAATAACCAGAAATCAGTTGCATTTTTATATGCCAATAAACTATCGGAGAGGCAAATTAATAAAACATTCCCATTCACAATTGCTTCATACCATAAATATGCCTAGGGATAAATTTAACTATGAATGTAAAAGACCTGTACTCAGAAAATTATAAAACACTGAAGAAAGAAATTGAAGAAGCCCTGGCTGGTTTGGCTCAGTAGATTGAGCACTGGCCTGTGAAACAAAGGGTCACTGGTTTGATTCCCAGTCAGGGCACATGCCTAGTTTGTGGGCCAGGTCCACAGTAAGGGATGCTTGAGAGGCAACCACATATTGATGTTTATCTCCCTCTCTTTCTCCCTCTTTTCCCTTCTGTCTAAAAATAAATAAAATCTTTAAAAAAGAGAAAGAAATTGAAGAAGATACAAATAAATGGAAGCATATAGTGTCTTCATGGATAGGAAGAATTAACATCATTAAAATGTCCATACCACACAAAGCAATTCATAAATTCAGTGCAACTCCTATCAAGATAATAATTATGTATTTCACAGAACAAGAAGAAATAATCCAAAAATTTATATGGAACAACAAAAGACCCTAAATAGCAACAGTGATCTTGAAAAAGAAGAATGAAGTTGGAGGAATCATGCTACCTAATATCAAACTACACTATAAGGCCATAGTTATCAAAACAGCATGGTACTGACATAAGAACAGATACATAGATCAATGAAACAGAATAGAGATCCCAGGAATAAACGCATGCTTTTATGGTCAATTTATATTTTACAAAGGAGGCAAGAACATATATTGGGCTACAGATAGTTTAATCAATAAGTGGTATTGGGAAAACTGGACAGATACATGCAGAAAAATGAAACCAGACACCCTTCTTATCCCACACACAAGAACAAAACAAAATGGATTTAAGACTTAAATGTTAGACCCCAAACCATAAAAATCCTAGAAGAAAACATAGGCAGTAAAATTGCAGACATTGCTCATAGCAATATTTTATCTAATATATCTCCTCAGGCAAGGGAAACAAAAGAAAAAATAAACAAATGGGACTACATCAAACTAAACAATTTTTCACAGCAAGGAAACAATTAACAAAATGAATACACAATCTAATGAATGGGAGAACACATTCATTGATACAACTGATAATGGGTTAATATCCAAAATTAATAAAGAACTTACAGAACTCAACACCAAAGCAACAAACAACCCAATTAAAAAATGGGCAAAGGACATCAATAAACAATTCTCCAAAGAGGACATATAGGTGACCAATAGATGAAAAGAAGCTCAATGTCACTAATCATTAATAAATGCAAAATATAGCCATAATGGGATTTCAACTCATGCCTGCCATGATTGTTATAACTCAATGAGCAATTGCTTGAGGATGAATAGAAAGGGGAACACTTCTGCACTGCTGGTGGGAATGCAGATTTGTGAGACCATTGTTGAATACTGTATGGAATTTCCTCTAAAAATTAGAAATGGAACTTACTTTTGACCCAGCAATTGCCCTTCTGGGAATTTATCTAAAGTAACCTAAAACACTAATTTGAAAGAATATATGCACCCCTGTGTTCACTGCAGCATTATTTACAGTAGCAAATATTTGGAAGCAGCTCAGGTGTCCATCAGTAGATGAGTGAACAATACAGCTGTAGTACATTTACACAATGGAATACTATTCAGCTGTAAAATAAAAGAAAATGTCCCATTGAGACATATAGATGGACCCAGAGAACATTAAGCTAAGTGAAATAAGCCAGTCAAAGAAAGACAAATACCATCTGATTTCACTCATATGTGGAATCTAATGAACAAACTAAATTTACAAGCAAAACAGAGACAGACTCATAGAGAATAGGGTGACAGCTCTGTGGGGAGAGTCGTTTGGGGGAAGGATTTGGGCAAAAAATAGAAAGAACTCATGGATGCAGACAACACTGTGGTGATTGCAGGGATGGGGGAAGATGTGGGTGGAGGTGGAAAAGGGTATAAGGGAGATAAATGGTAATGAAAACATACAATAAAAATAAACTATTAAAAAAGGAGAAAAAATAAGTTTGAGAAACATGAGGAAAATTGAAAGAAAAAAGAAAGTTAAGCACCAAGACAAAAACTCACAATTAAAGAAGAACTGCTTTGCTAAAGTCAGGATTTTGGTGGCAAAATATGAGACACCCGAATGCGCTGCAACTATCGATTGAGGGTTCAAAGTAGTACATCCAGGATTAAGCTCAAGAAGAATCAGAGGGTCAATGCAAACTACTCAAGCAGATTTCTAAGGCCCCCAAGTCATTTACCAGTTTTGCCTCAGCATCTCTTTACTAGATCACAGCTATAGCTATATATGGCATGTTTATATCCAGCAAATGGAGGAAGACAGAACACAAGGTACAATCATGAGCATCAATTTAGTATATGGGTACAATCAGAAATCAGAGAGCAGCTGCATAGCAGCCCCACTCAAGAAGGACTTGGAAAGAGATTACAGAGAAAAAAATCCTCCCAATGTACAGAGTTTTGGGTGGGGCATATGGTTATACATTTTGTGTAGAAATATCTGAGACAAGTTTTAACATTTGAGGTCTATTCAGAAACTAGTTTTAACATTTGAGGTCTATTCAGAAACTATCCATCCATGTACTATGAAAAATAGAGACATTTGTTGAAGAAAATACAAGATGCAAGAAACATTGTATATAGGAAAATGATGCCTCACCCCCCTTCAAAGTAGGCACCTTGGAACCCCACATTTTCTGCCAACACTGTCAGTCACCAATCTTTTTTGATTGCAGCCAGTACCCATTCAACATTCTCAGGCATTCTGCTTATTACAAGCCTTCCAGAATGTGGATCCTTTTAACACATCCTCAACCATCTTTGAAGCATTTGTGTCACACTTCTATTTGGTCTGTACACATTGCATCATCCCTGAAAGTCTTCTGAATCATCAGAATAGTTTCCATGGACGAATGTTCAAGCTTAACACAAAATTTGATGCAGATTCATTTCTCCACTTATTTTGAACACAATGACCACACAGCTCACATGCTCACTCAATGGTGTCTAATGCTCCACAGGCCAGTACAGTGAAGTTGTCATTAGTCATGCATGCATATTCCAGTCTACTCCCCTTGGCTACCAGGTTACATCAGTGTCATGCAAACCTTTCTCATTACATTAACAATGGCTGGACTTTTTCCAGACAGAGCTTCAGGTGTGGATTCAAAAATAGTGGCAAATGGCTTGGTCAGGTGATCAGGGGTCTGGAAGAAGAAGAGAGATAGATTAAAATATAGCAAAAAGAGCTCTGAAGTAGAGGTATATAGAATGGACATATGGAAGACAACACGAAGTTTGAAAATATTTGACTTACAGGGTAATACTCACTAGAAAACCAATATCATGAAAGAAGCACTGAACAAAAAAGATAATTTGGCCCATTGTTAGCATTTAGTCACATGAAAAGGCCAAAGGACACAAGAATGGACGTTCCATATGCATCCAACATTTTGGAATTCACTTGACTTACCAAGGCTAACCTAGCTACTGCCAACACCAGATATCCAACTGTCATCAATAGAGCCCAATGCTGAATCTTCAGTATAGCAGCATCCATAGAGAACCATTTGGACTCTTGCTGACAAATCACTGGAAGGGCAAGTAATTTATTTTAATAAGAATACACATATCTTTAGATGTCAGCTTGCCTTGTTTGCCTACAGGGCCTTAGCCAGCTCCGCTATTTGAAAATTTAAAGAATGTTGGGTACTGCACCCCATGTAACATAATGACTGACCAGGAAACCCAGTTTACAACAAAAGAAGTACAAAGCCAAGCCCACGACCATGGGATCAACTAGTTTATATAGCATATAGCACTATGCAGAAACCAGTAGAACATTGGAAATTGCCAATTTGGAAGCAATGCCTGATGAGGATGGAACACTATCCTCTAGGTTATGGTATACCCATTGAGTCAACAACATTTTATATGTGGTTGCACCTTTAATGGAAAGAATAGATGAGTCTGTGAATCAAGACCTGGAAGCATAAGTGGTTTCACTTAAATCACTCCCAGTAATAAATCTGGGAATTGGTGCTTGTTATACCTTCAGTTTTGGGTTCTGTAAGTCTAAAGGTCTTGGTTTCTAAAGCAGAAGCTTTTCTGCCAAGGGATATAGCAGAATTCCCATTCAATTATAAGGCGTGACTGTCTTCTGAAATCAGCATGCAGGAAAAGGAGGCGTTGCCCTGGCAGAGGTTATAGATCATGATGATCAGGAGGTATGGCTACACAATGAGGACAGAAAGAACATGTTTGACACCTAAGTGATCCAGTTGGTTACCTCTGGTTCAGCTCTACTTAATAGTGAGAGTAAAAGGACAAGAGCAAAAATCCTAGCCTGAGAACAGTGTGGGCGGTAGGACCTCAGAACCCTAGACTCCAGCAAAAATGCTAGGGGAGAGTGAGTGGAATAGAGAATGGATAGTGGAATAAAGAGATAATGAGTATCAATTGTCCTCCACCATACCCCAGACCAACTGCAGTATCAGTAACTATAGCTCCCCACTAACTCCTTCCAAGTTATCCCCATAAATATATATCTAGCAGAATCCTGAAAGAGCAGCTTCCAGAATCTTTGTGGAGGCAATCAAAGTAAGCAAGAGATGGACTATGGTGGACACTGATCTGTTGCTCAAATCCCCCTTAATTGAAAAACTTGTTCCCGCAAAAGCTGAAAGTGGTAACAGTAGTAAGTCTTTAGCTATTAGCCCTTTCATGGATTCAAAGAAAATCTTGGCCAAGAAGATGCCCCTTCTATAGGTAGTTTGCATCCAAAACTAATCCATGAGAAACTACAAAAGTCAACTCTGAGGGCCATTATAACTCCAGAACATCCCATGTTATCAACGATGGTGTCACTGAACATGCATCGTACCTCAGCTTTTTTCTCCATCTAATTACAAGGCAAGTTTGAACTTTATTAGATATTGAACATTTTTCTAGAATATTTTTTCCAAAATAATTGTTAAACTCTATATTCATAGCAGAGTTCCAGTAGCTCCAACTTTCGACTGGTACTTGAAATTTTCAGTCCTTTTAATTCAGCTATCATTTCCATACAATGATAGTCCCCACCACTAAGCCCACAAAATGTTTATTGTATGCACCATGTTTACAATATTAGTCCTTTTTAGGTATATGTCAGTTATTTGAAGGCAAGAACACACATAACGATAAAATAACAGACTAAGTATTTATTATTTGAATGTATTTTCATTTATTGAGCATTACTATGTGCCACTTTTCTAAATATAAATTCATGTTTAACCCATTTAAATTTTATAGTAACCTATTTTATAGATGACAAAGGAGAGGCACAGAGAGGTTGCGAAACTTACCCTACCAAAGTTTATACAGCAAGTAAATAGCAGTCAAAATTTGAACCCAGAAGTCTAGATGCAGAGACTGAGTTCTTACAATCATCACTGCATATTGTACATTAACGTATATTTTCCATCACACATCTTTCATTACATTTTACATTCTAAGTTAAGTGTACAAGCAAATGTTTGATGATATAGTCATTTCTATAAGTCAGCCCTCAGTCTCCACTCTGGTCATCTGAACCAGACTTTAAGAACCAAAAACACAAGGCCTCCTAAATGGCTACCAGTCCTACAGGTGATGCTAGGCTAGCACCAAGGGAAAACAATGAGTCAACACAGGTGACTATTCTATTCACTCAGCTTTTATTAATGCAGATTCCATCCAAATCCATACTAACCTAAATAACAATAATAATCACTCAGAAACAATCAGCAATAAAATCACACAAGAGAATTGGGAAACAACAAACCCAAGTCCTGAGTCCAGAGCACATCTGGTTCCAGGAGGCATCAGGCGGCAGTCGACATCTTGCACAGCAGAGTCAGAGGATTGATAGCACAGTGGAGATCTTTCTCTCCAGTGGGGGAATACTCAGGATGTCCCAAAGTGACTCACTCTCCAGATGTATTGTCCATGGTTTGAAGTCCTAGCTTTTATTCTTCTTTGGTTGCAAAGTCATGTTGATTTTGCACAATTTCTCGAATACACATTTTTGTTAATTTGGATAAGCACCTGTTGTGTTCCTCAGTCCTGATAGGCACACATTATAAATATATCAGCTCTGATGGGCATATGTTGTTTTATGTCAGCTCTGATAGAGTAGTGTTACCCCTCAGATAAGCACATATCTGTCATGCTGTACTGTGTGTGCATGCTGGAGAGCTGCATCATCTACCACTCCCCTTGAGCCATGGTGTTGTCATTGGTATTTATTACCCATCACAACTCATAATAAGGGAGAAGTACCGTAAATCTTGAATTTGTGAACAATTCAAAAATGTATATAGATAACATGGTAGAAGACACTACAGAAAGATAGTAACAAGGAAGGAAAGAAAGAAGAGAAGGGAAGGGAAGAAAACATTCTTGTATAATGCACTCACCGTGATTTAGGTGAGGAATGGTCAATAGGTTTTAAAGCTGCAATCTTTTGGCAGTTACTCCCTGGAGTTCTAAATTGAGGATTTTGAAGCCCACGAAAGCATAGGGAAGAAACAATTGTTGCAGGATCCTGGGAGTCACATTAATACATATTCCATTGAGGCACCATGTTTGTGTTAAGGGTGATAGACTAGACACTTTCACAGACATTTACTTTAAGTAAATAAAGTCTTTGAAGCCTTGGTCCCTCCTTACAAACTAATGATTGGATGAAAATATAGTAACAAACTAACTGGAAAACTTATTAACAGTTATAATGAAGACGGATGACTGGGTGACAGTCTTATAGGCTTCAGAGGGTCACACTATCTAATGATGATTATTTTGCACTCATTGTGTGCTTTTGTGACTGTCCCTCTTCCCCACACTAACTCATATTCTTGGCCCCAGGCAAGTAAGTTCAAGTTCAGGCAGATACCTTTCAGCTTCTAGGAAACATGGAGGGAATCAAAATGAAAGCATTTACTGTTTTTCCCTTCACAAAAGAAAGTTTTCCAAAAGATAAACTTTGTCAACTGGTTACAGCTATGCTCACAACGGACCACAGGTGTGCAGTTTTATGATAAAATAATATTTTCCAGGTGACATAGGTATCTAGATCCAGGAACTTTATAAGTTTATAAATGTTTTTTGTCTGTGATACATATAACTTTGGACCTCAGAAATATATGCTAGTACCTATATAAAACACCATCATTTTTTTTGTTCAAGAGATGGCCAACTATTCCAGAGTAATTATCTCCTCCTTGTTAGTAGCACAACTCTTAAACAGGGAGTTTTTGCAGGAATGGAAAATCTTTGTTCCCTAGTACTCAGTAATCCTTAGCATCAGGAGCAATTTACTGCTGACTATAACATAAATGTAGGCTTAGTAAAACAAGTATTATTATTCCCTCATGTTATGAACCCTGACCTAACTTAACCAGCCATAAAGTAATGCACAGACCTGTAATTTTGTGACTGAGATAAAATGCCAAGAGTGCAGGAGAGAGAGAGAGGAAATAAGGACATAGTATTAGAGCCTAATAAAATGAAAAAGTTAAATGCATTAGTCATATTTTAAAGAGCTTGGATTTTGCATTTTATTTAAAATCAATAACTGCAACAATACTGTAATGATTGTGATAACTTCTTACACTCTGTGATGACTTTGTGCTCATACATTTTGCTCACAATAGACTGTTTATTAAAATTCCAGAAGCCTCAGCTCTAGCCATTTTTTGGAAACAAACAAACAAACACCTCTCTTAGCTTCTCTGATGTAAGAAAGAAAATCCAAAAATATTTAATATACCCTTGCAATTTACCTCTCTATCTGGCTTGGAGGGTAGTGTTATGGCTCAAGAACTGTGGTTCTTTTACAGGTATTTTTTAAGAAACAAGGTAAATCTGACAAGTAAGGAGAAACATGCAAGATTATTGGGAAGAACATCAGCTTTTTAGATGAGCAAAATTGTTTTGCAATTGGTGTGCTATGGGACTTCACTCAGTCTTTCCCTTTCTAGACTTCTGTTTCCTCATCAGTCAATTCGAGATAGGAATGACTACATCACAGAGTTATATTTGCCACAGAACATGACATACAATAAGTGTCTAATACATTCAAATGATGGAATAATTATGGAAGATACATCAAGTATTCAGCACATAGTAAGAAATGAATAAATGGTGGTTGTTAATCTTTTATACGTATCAATTACTAGAGTATACTGTGGTGGATAAGTAGTGTTTCTGTGAGGGAATAACTAAAGCTTTTCCAAAAAGTCAAATCACATACACAAATTTAAAAAAAAAAAAACAAGAGAAAGATCAGGTCAGAACCAATTGCTTTGTATGTATATTGCTGTAGGCTAATTATTTAATTCATGCTTTTACCCTGTTTAATTTTTTTTTTTTTTTTTGCTCTGCAGGATCAGACTGTTAATACACTTAATGAGGCAAAGAAGCATTGCAGTACATTTGAGCAATTAAAGCCCCTCCATTCAGACTGTAATAAAACCTACAGTTGTCTGCTTTCTGCCTGGAAGAATAACTTAATAGTTTATTGAACAAGTAATATTTTGATTCAGTTCTAACTTTTTTTAAAAGTCTCTGCACTTTGCTGTCCTCACCTAAACTCTTTGAAAGGACTTTTTTAATGGAAAGGATCACAAATCAATATTATCAGGACATATCCAGGTTTAGTACATTCTCCAAGTATAAGTGTTCATTGCAACCATGCCAATGAAACAAACTTCCCTCACTTTTTGCTCTTCACCAAAATTTGCTTTTTTTTTCTTTCCTGAATATGAAACAATTAGAGTAGCATCCAGAGACAGCTATAATTTTTACTCCATTCTAAATGTTGCATTTGCTCCTGGCAATCAAGTCACCTCCTTTACCAAACCATTACACTAGCAAATCCTCACCTCTACTACACTTACTCTGCCTGACGTATATGCTAGTGGGAGACTGGATAATATAAATTGGTCTGTTTTTATTTTGAACTTTGTGATATACAATTTACTTGCGCAGGGCCAATACCTTTTGCAATATGTGTGGTTCTACCTCTCTGACTAAAGGGTGTCTGGAAAACTGCAGAGGAAGCTCAGAAGAATGCCATAAATTGGCTAAAAGTGCAGAGATAAAGTTAATGAAGCCAGACTTCTGCTTCCAATTAAACAGGCTGAAAGAATGATTGTGCAGTCTCTGAGTAAGTAATGATTCAGAAAATGGTGACACGTTCCTTGTGTTCTCTGAGCACAGAGTAAAGGAAACAGGTTTAAATAGAAGAACAAAGGACTTGGTAAAAGTTGTCCATAACTAAATGGGTTCTATAAAAGTGGCATTTAAAGTTACTGGTAAATGAACTAGGTTCTTTTCTGCCCCAGGGATTTGAGTATATCTGTGTAGCCTGTTTCCTTCTCAGGTTGCTTTTTCATCCTGTAGATATAGTATCAGTGCACAGAAGAAAACAAAAAGAAAAATATAGGAGAAAAGGAGAAGGGGAAGAAAAAGAAAAAAGGCAGGGGGAGTAAAAGGAGCAGAAAAAACAGTAGCACCAAACCAAGATTTCTCTACATCTTTAAAAAATGCTTGCTTCTTCCTGTGCCAGATGGAACAGCAACCCATGTGCAGACATTGAATTCTCTCTGATGCACGAGCTGAAGCCACACTGTCTTCAGATGGCCAAGGCATCTTAGACATCCTATCTCAGACCATTCATAGCAAATGCTTCAGGTCTCCAAAAAAGCAAGCAGCCCAACTCACTGTGATATAAAACATCATATACTAACATGAAAATGAAATTCATTGCCATTCCTCAGGTTGAAAAGAGCTTGTGGCACAGAAAATTATGTAAACATTAAAAAAAGAACACATATACGAACAGCATATTTACACATTCATCTATTAATATCAATTCCAGACAAGGGACATGCCTCTAGAAAGCAAAAGTGCCCAAAATTACCAATCAAAAAGTAGTATCATCGAAATATCTCCTCTCTTCTAAAGATAAACAAACAATTCGATACCAGCTCCATAATGACCACATATTTTCAACCACAGCAGGTTTCTGCCTGGTCCCTGCAGGAAAATGACAAATGAATGCTGTTTAATATTTTGCTTGAACAGTTTTTTCTTTCAGAAAACTATTTGCAATACGATAATGAGAAGAGCATAGCTGCAGAGAGTAGCATTTTGTAAGGATGACTACCTTTCTAGGGCATATCATCTGATATACACTTTGTTTATCCAGAGTGAATTCAGTGGTTAAAATGATTAATTGAACCCATTTTGGGTTACTCATACTAGCTCTTGCAAAGGAGGTGATTGCTATTTTTTTCTTAGTGACTCATACAAAGACGCCAGCAGTACACTGGCAATAACAAAATGACATTTCTAAATTTAGCAGTTCATAAATCTTTTAAGATGCCAACCACATCTAGTTCTCCCCTCCCCTGGGCTCCTCTCTCAGTACTTGCTCATATGTGCAAAAGACCTAAATGTGTATGGAGACAAGAAAGGGACTTCCTCAGGGCACATCTCTCTGTTCCTTCCTCAGTACCTACCAACACCTCTACGCACTCTGGTAGGAGCAATGTGTATATTTCCCACAAGATAGCTTTGATTATCTCATTAAGATGCCAAATTTGTTTGGTAAAAGCATATACAGAATATGTGCGTGTTTCCAAAAGAGTCCAATTCAATGAAATTATTTTCCAGGGGCACTGTGGAAACAAGCAAATTTCCTCCTGTCTTCCAGTGTTATTTATTCTGTCACATGAAATATGCAGTAACTTTGCATCCTCAGGAAATGACAATTTCTTTGCCTCTATCATTTTCTATGGTATACATAAAGCATCTACCAAATGTATCTGTTCTCCTGATATCCTTTTGTCCATTGTTCTGGGGCTTCAAATCTACTGCTGCCATCCAGAAACTTTACCAATGCATGACTTACACAGATAGTACACTGAAAGAAAATGTAAGAGAATTAGAGTTAGTGCACTGAACATCCAAATCATTATAAAAAAAGGTTTCTGAGCAAAGAGATAAACCAGTATTTTTTAAAATAATTAGTTAACCTTAATCCCTCCTTCTCACAACCTCTTCACCGTGCAGATGTCCCCATCATAGAATGGAAGAGCACATTGTATTTTTCACCTACTTAAAATGACTTTCTACAAATGGTAAGCATGTAATAACCTATTTGCCTCTTCTCCATTATTCTTCGCAGATCCTGTTTAACATACAACTTTTTCCAGGTCAAGGACAACAACATTGTCATTTAAAAGTAAATGTAATCGTCCCTGACTGGTGTTGTTTAGTGGCTTGAGCACCAGTCTGTGAACCAAAGAGTCACCTGTTTGATTCCCAGTTAGGTCACATCCCTGGGTTGTGGGCCAGGCCCCCAGAGAGGAACATGTGAGAGGCAACTACACATTGATGTTTCTCTTCCTCTCTTTCTCCCTCCCTTCCTCTCTCTAAAAATAAATAAATAAAATCTTTTTTTTGAAAAAGTAAATGCAATCTACAAATGCAAGATGAGTACATCAAAAGATTGAAATTAATAATAAAATTATTTCCAAAATATGAGCTTCTCAGTGGCAAAGCTGAGGTGTAGAAACATGAAAATTCCAAGAAACCCAAAGCTTTATTTAAAGTAGAAAAGGCACATTTTGAGACTGCGTGTTTTTGAGACAAAAGATTCTCAGTTACTCTCTTTTTGTTTTGTCCCATGTTCTTACTGTTTATATTATACCAAGTAAAATGTTCTATATTTTGAGCTGAACTAACATTTCTTGACTTAGATTATCTGAGAAAATAAATTTCAAAGAACCAAGGTGGGACATATGAGGCCTGGTGACTACTTAACTACCTACTCCATGGAAAGCATGCAAACTCCATTGAATTCACAGAATTCCTTTGTCTCTTCATCAGTAAGGCATCTGGAAAACAAGATCTACTATGAAAATAAAGGCATCTGAACCAAGTGTTGCCTCTGGCTCAAGGGGAAAAATAATCAGATTTTCAATTGGGTTGAAGAAAATGGTTATCAGTGTAAAGCAATGAAATCAGAATCTTTTTCTACAAAACATCAGATTATTATCAGGCCCCCTTCTCAAGATCTGTTAGGGATAAACAGAACTCCCAATTGTGTTTGAAGATAAGATGTAGAGCAGGACAAGTCCAAAATCCACAACTTTAAGATGATTATTTGTTGGTTTGCTACTGAATTTATGCCAACAATTAAACTAAATTTAGCACAACTTCTCTCCACCTCCATTGTCTTGATCTCAAAATGTTACCCTGAAATAAAAGGCAATGTTACTCTGATTTTTTCTTCATTGTTCTTACATCTCAAGATGTACATATCTATCCTATTATTTATGGATTTTAAATATTGCTGTAATATTTAGAATGCAAAACCATGAATCAGGTTCATGTACAACAATGGTTCATCTACCTCAACCTCAAAATAATTTACCAATTGTGTTAGATACCAGGAGACTATGTACTTTCTTCTTCTTTTTCATGTTCATAGTCTACGGTGGTTTCTGCTGTGAAATAGTAATTTGGCTTTTCATTAACCAGGAACAAAAATCCTGGTTAGAAAATGGTCTCTTTGGCAATAAGATTTTAAAAGGAGGTTAAATTTTTATTTAAGAAATTTCTGTATAAAGATGGTAACCCATCAGCCAGGTGTATGTGGATTCAGGGAAGGAAGCATTGACTCAGGGCTCAGGTGTTGATGGGAAGCCAGTGTCACAGAAAACAATGATATGGCCAACTGGCCTGCACTGATTAAATTGGGATACTTCATAGATAACTTTTGAGTAAACATGGGCAGCAGACAAACTATGCTGTCATTCCAATTCTACCCTCTGTCCCCAGATATCACACTTGGCTCTAGAATTCTAGGAAAAGCAGGTGCTCACTCTGCTCCTGATATAAAGTCACTATTTACTGGCATAACAGCAATTTATTTAGGCTGCCCTAATCCCTTCAGACTCAAAGCTTTCAGAATAACCAAGGAAATAGATGGATATGGCTTGTCATGATCAAACTCATCAACAAATGAGAAGGCAAAATGCCTTCTACTTGAACAGATGTTGCAAAGCAAATGTGTGAAACAAGTGAAATTTTGTTTTTCGTTTTTACAATCACAGTGGATCCTCCTGTGTTGCAGAATTTCTAAACCAGCACAGTGCAAAAAAGGGAGGACTTTGATGTACTATAGTTATAATGTACATCACAGAATTTTCTTCCTCTTAAATAAGTTACAACCATTTCTTTTAAAACATAAAATCTGAGATAATTAAAAAGTACCTGAAAGTGCTACTCAAACCCTAACCTCTTTCCTTTACAAGAAACAAGACCAACAAACCTCTCATTAAATTAACCATAAAGAAGCAAAAAAGATGAAAGCTCACAATACTGAAAAATAAGACCTCATGCCTGTATTGGGGCAACTGAAGTGAGAATTTAGCTCATGGCATATCCATGCTTTGTGTTATGAAATAGAGACTACCTGATATGTTTAGGAAAAGAGGGAAATGATAATACATCTTATTAATAAAAATAGACCTGGAAGAGATTTTAAAAATAACCTAGAACAACATCTCACCCTAATGATGAACAAAGTGGAACAGTGGGAAGTTAGTGATCTGCCTACATCCTCTAACTGTAAAACAATTATTTGTTAACACCTATAGTTTAAACTTGAGAAGGTACAGGGTAAAATGCGATAATTCTGTGTCTGTAGAAGTTATTAGTAACATAAACTTGCCTTCTTCAGATGAAAATATGAAAAAATGCATCAGAGCTAAAAAATAAATAAAATCATCTCATTCAGAAAGACCTGAAAGAGTTACCAATCATGTTTAAAAGTGGGAGCCACTTTTTGGTTTTGGTTGGTGAGTACAAAGGCACAGAATAGATAGAGTAATTGTCAACAGTGACAATTCATGCAATGTCCAGGAAAAGAGCATCTTGTCAGGCAGATCTTTACATTTTTAATGTGATCCCCTGGACAAATAAGCACATGCTATAGAAATAGCTACAGTAGATCTGCAATGCATGAACAAGGACTAATTTGCTAAATATTGATTTAGATGCTGTTGTCAAAGTTGATTCACATAACATGTATGTCACCCCTTGTTCAAGCAATAAGCTGTTCTCTATTTAAAGTCCTCTTTTCTCCTATTTTGTGTCAATGAATTCCAGGATATAGCATTTTCAGGTACATTGTTGAGAAAAACTTTGTATCATTGTCCATTTTATTTTTTTATTGAATATTATATTATATTTATTATTTACAATGCTGTAGTCATCAAATTGCTTTAGGGTAGATTAGTTTTTGTCCTTGCTTTCTATCACATATGCAAAGCCACTCAGCTCAGACTAACTAATCTTCCATTTTTCCACTCTTCTTCATAAGACATATTTCTATAGACAGTAATGTTTTCATGCTATTGTTATCTCCTGACTATAAAAACTAAATTACATGCCAATGGAGCAAACTTTTCACTCTGCACATAAAAGTTAATGTCTTTTAGAACTCCATGAGTTTCCATCGGATAGTTTAGTAGCTAACATTAAGTTGGCTACTTGGATGGTTGACTGAGAATGCCAGCTACTCAACATGATGTTGCCAATTCAAGAGGAAAACTGAAGTAATAGTTATCATTCATCAATACCTATGAAGAAACTATAATTATAGAATAATGTGTAATCTTTCTCTATCCAAATGTGTACTTAATAAGAAATGTAAAACGTTATTGTTTCACATTGGCTATTAATTTTTTTAGGTATAATAATGTTTGAAAATGTTATAGAGATAAATATAAAAATGGGAAAGTCATCTTTTTTAATTTTCAAAAATTCTAAAATAAAACATTTACTATTAAATGTTTTAAAGAACATAACTTGGTATTTTACAGCTTCTGTGTATTATAAAGCTTTTACTTTATTTTTTCAATCACTTTAATGAAAATTCTTTCTGACTTCATCAATAACTATGAAAATTACAGTCAATTTCCACCATACTTCCCAAAGGAGTTTTAGAACTTGGGCTGAGATCTTCTTGGTACCTCATAAAAGGGTGGTACTGGCTTCTTTGTAGCCCAAGTGGCAAAAACAAGAATGTTGTATACTTACAGACCCATTCTAGAAGACTGTAAAGAACAGACATTCAAAGTTAATCAACAGAAATCTGACTGGACAAACGCAATTTTAAAGAAATGGACTTAGGCAAAGTGCCTAAGTTAGTTATCCATCACTTATTTTGATATTGGATTAGGTAACTGAAGGGCACAGAGAAATTTTAGCAGGGGTTAAAATAAAAGGAAGAATGTAGTATGACCAGTACATGTTTTGTGTTTGCTTAAAACTAAACTTTTTAATGCATAACATAAATAAAAAATAAACTACAATTACATGTGAGTTCTTTGGTTTTTGCTTCAACAGAATTTGGGACTTAATAAAAGAACAATCTCAGAAAATTAATTAACTTGTCAGTAAAACATTTTATTTTAGTATGTAATTTTATGTTATTGAATAAGATATGATATTGTTAAATTAGTTGATAATAATTTTTTAAAATTTTATTAAGAATAAAGCAAAATTACTGCAAGAAGATGACATTAAAATTTTTTCTTTTATGTTAGTTTTGTACTATCAATCAGTGCTCTATAACATTATTATTTACCTACATTTTTCTATGTTACTTTAAAATAAAAGTTTAATATGATTAAACATAAAAGCACTAGGTCTCTGTTGAAATTTGGTTTTAGGATAGATGAGGAGAGCACCCAGAGATAAATTTCCAGTGATGAAGAGAAAGGGAGGACAGGTAAGACACCCGTCAAAAGGAATGAATGAACCAACAGGTCAAATTGAGGAGGACTGTGCAAAAAGCCATACAGTGAATCACATAAAACATTCTCTAGGTAGATAAGTCACAAGTAAATGAAAGTCAGATTGAGATGTGCACTGAGATCCAAGATCATCTGAGAGAAATAGAAAGAGGGAGAGAGAGAAAGAGAGATGAAAGGAGAAAGAAAGGAGAAGGAGGGAGGAGTAGAAATGGAGAGAGAAAAGAGAGAGAGAAAGTAGGAGGGTCAAAAAAAACTAAGCCACTAGAAAATTTCACTAATCAATGATTCTATGATTAGATGAGGAAAAAGTAAAGTGGGAATTCAGGTGGTTGCCAATAGTTGCTATATTCAGCCAAATTCATGACATAGTATACATTATCTAGCCCAATTATCAGAGAGTAAGGACCTTGATATCTCATCCTCTTTTAGTAAAGGGCTTATTTTTTCTGGGCTGCTCTATTCAACTCTATTCATCACTCATTCTAGGATAGCAATACCTGAAAGGGATCTTTTTCTCCAGACTCTACAATCCAATGCAAATTTCACTGAGAATGGTTAAGACAATATTTTGGAAGGAATTATAAACAGTTTACCAGACAGTTAATACGCAAATGAACTGGGGTTCACAAGAGCAACAATTCATCACTGGTAATATAATAAATATCCTAGAGATATTTTGGCAGTTAACCCTGAGGAAGTTATGGGTAAATATGGGGCATATTAGGAACAGGGGCATTATAAGTTAAAGGACAAATTTTAGTGGGTAGTAAATTATACGTAGACTCACATACACATCATATATGTGTAAACTCATAAAGATTAGTGTACAAAAGTACATTTAAAGATGTAAGTATGTGAAAAACAGTGTTTATCCTTGTATTATTATTTATTGTATTATTTTACACATGAACAACTATAAACCTACTTTTGCTCACCTCTGCATAAGCACAAACTGAGAATATATATAGTTATATTTGGGTATTAATTTTAATCCTTAGCCAAAAATAGGATAACAAAATTATCTTTTATCTCTCTGTTTAAATCACTTTTCATCACCTTGGTTTCACATTTTTCATGAATCTGCTTCAATAATCCATATGCTTCCAATTGGTATTCCAATCACTACTTTTTTGTTATCTCAGATTTTATATATAATTTTTAGTGTCTCTGCCATCATTTTGTTCATTGTCATATTTTCACTTGATCAACTAAATATCTGTAACATTAGCTACTGTTATTCTCTGGTTTCTACTACACAGAACTGGGCAATACTAGAATTCAAGAAAGTATATATCCCTCAAATGTTCTCTGCAAATACCAGCTATGGACTGCTAAGAAATAATTGTCCAGTTACATTTGAAAACTCCCCTGTGTTTGTTTAAAATAATAAGGATGGGTCTGCTGGTCATACTGTTGTTTGGCCAATAAAGAACAAATATCTGATTGAGTACTCTTCACAAAAATAAAAATGAAAAATTCTTTTGTGCTGTGCAGTCATCATTAATTCTGTTATTTGCTCTTTTGCACTATACCACCTTCCCATGCCTATACTAAAGAAGAGAGCTTTACATAATAATTATGAATATGGATCACTGGAATTGGCAAGCCTTCTATTTGAATTGTGCCTTTGCCACTTCCAAGCTGCATGACTCTAGGTAGGTTTATTAAATTATAAAGCCTCATTAAACTCACCTCTTAAAATGGATAATAATACCCATTGCAAATAATTGGCAAAAGAAGTTTTATGAAAAACTACATATAAAGCTCTTAGCACTGGGTTTAATATAAGTCCTCAAGAAATTATGGTATTATTTTTTATAAATGTTAGATCATTTCCAATCATTTTATAAGAATAACAGAAAGTTATTAGTGACTTACAAAATTAATGAAGTAACATCTTATAATCTCTGGTCTATAACTAAACATAAATTTAAGGAAAATTAAGATACCTACTGACATACATTTACATAAAATCTGAATTTAACCTTAACAAACCAGGTACAACAAGAGAATAACAGTAATGATAAGCCAGAGTTACCTAAAGAAATGCTATTCACTAACAATATGATAAGTGCCCTGAGAAAATCTGGGCCTCTCTTCAAGATGATAGCCTGCCAGGGCAAGAACCCCTTGAGTGCTATAACTTACAGAGGTCAGTTATATGATCCACAAGAACTGTGAGTTACTGATTTTAGGCATTCTTTAAAAATTCATGGAGAAAGAGGATACTTAGCAAGCTGCTATAGTCATCTCTCGGGAGAAAAGTGATTGGGTCCACCACAAAATAGGGGCTGATATGCTTCAATAGACAGAATGCATCAAGTTGGCTTTTCCTGACCAGTGCCCTGCAGTTACATAGATTTAATATTATCATGAATTTTCTTTCATTATTAGAATAGTTCACCCCTCCCATATAGCAGAGCCTTTCATTCTGCAGTAGGGTCCTACACCCTCAGAGATCTCAAGATATGCAGACACAGATAAATGTATTTTCATAAATGAATTTGTTCCTTTGCAATCATAGACACATCCATTCCTTTTGACTTTGTCACTTAATTTCTAAATCAAAGATGAACTCATAAAAAAAAACACCTGTCTAAATAGTATTAAAATTGATGGGGTAAAATATATAAAGCCTTAAAAGTAACAGTTTATGATAATTTTGTTATGATATGAAGAAAATAATTTATGGTGATGGGACACTGTTACATCCTACCTAAAGGTGTGGGGGAATTTTACACACACACACAGACACTCACACACTATGTATACTATGATATATAGCCACAGTGTATACACATATGTGCACAGGGGTATGTATATGTGTATTTAAAGTATTAATAATCTGAGCATTGTAACTGTTTTTGCTCAGGGAATTTTTAAGTCCCTAAAGGTTAGAAGTTCAGAAGGGGTAAGTGAAGAAGTGAGATTATTGCTTACTTTTTTTTTTTACTATAACTTCAACCCATTGTCTGAGATTAAGATAAACTTTCAGGTGCAATGAAATAAACACATACTAAGTAAACCTTCTATGAGTACAGTTATGTTCTCACCATCCCCAGAGATATTCCTTGAAACTCTTAAGATATGACAAATTGATAAATCTTTGGCTACCAACTTAAGTTTCAGAAATATTGCAAATGTTATTATCTAGTTACATTAATTTGTTCATTTATTTTACAAACTTTAATGAATGGTTACTATGTTCTAAAATTTGTCCTAAGCCAAGTCCAGAGATAGAGATATGTAAAATAAAAGACATCCATCAATAATTTTAGTCTTCTGAGAAAAACAAGAGTAAATTGTCACCATAGGTTGATATAAGTGCCACAAAAACAAGCATGCAGATATTGAATGGGAAGAGGGCAGGGAAATGGCTTCTTCCCCAGACTGAGCATCGGGGAAGGATGAGTTGAAGAATGAGTAGGCATAAGTGATGTGGAGAAAATGAGGAGGGCTCTTCAAGAAAAGGAAAAAGTAATAAGGAAGTTGGAGAAGATACTGAGCATTCAGGAAATAGCAAATAATTCAATATAGTGGAAAGAGACTGCATGTGCGGACTCTGTGAGAAATAATACCATGAATATAGGAGGAATGTGCTTACATATTTAATGAGCTACTCATTCCAAGGCAGAGCAAGAACCCTGCCCTCTACCCAGCAAGAGGCATTTTATGTGAGGAAGTATAACTCAGTAATATAAGCATGGCTCCAAAATCACACTGCTTGGGTTTAAATCTTCCTTCTACAACTTACTAGCTGAGTGGTCTTGAGCAAATTTTTTTAACTCATTGTGTCTCATGTAATCATCTGTAAAATGAGAAGATATAGTACCTACCTCATGTTTTTTAAAGTATAAAAGTTTAGTATTTGAGCAGCATTAAAGGAGTGAGTGTCTGACAATAAACTGCTTGCCACTTATATAAGGAGATAAAAAGACACAAGATTCAGAGGAGGCAGGCCTGTTTGGTCCAACTATGTGAATGAAGCCAGATTCATAGGGTCAGAATATGTAGCAGGGAATTTTTAACATATTGTTAAGGGGACTAAGAACTCTGCCCAGGTGGAAGAAAACACTGAAAAATCTATTAGTTGTTATTTATTACTGGAAATGAGTGTATAATGTCTATGCCACTGAAAAGAAAATTATATACAAAAAAAGGTAAGGAGAGACAAAAATTATAAATTCACAAAATGGAAGAGAACACAGGAAAAGGAGAACAAAAAAAATCATAATTGAGCCCTTCTTGTCTTCCCCAAATTCTAGTTCTCTGCATGTGAATGCAGTTGCTTCCTATTCTGTTCCTTCATTGGGCTTTTAAAAGACTTCCCCAAACCCTGAAAGGACAGTCCTTTGAGGGCATTAATAGAGCCAGCTCTGGGCTGACTCTTCTCTAGGATTGGGCAACACAATATTAGCACTTCATGGTAAAGGTTTACCTCTTTGTTTCAAAAGTTAAAATGCAGAATCTTTGTTGTAACCATTAATTAGAGACTCTAAGATAGAAATATTTGTATATTTTCACACACACACACACACACACACACATTCTGTAATACCACAATTCAATTATGGTTTTAACAATCTAAAATTAGTGTAGATTCCAGAGTTGAAGGGTATGACCCCAACAGGAGTGCTCTCACTTCAAATGCCAGGTGCAAGTTCAGGAGTCCTCACACTATGCCCCAACTTGCAACCAACTTGCTACATATTTAGGATTCCCATGACTTCTCTCAGGCTTGATAAGTCACTACAATGACTCATAGAACTCAGTAAAGTGGTATACTTATGACTATCATTTAATTATGAAGGATATAAATCAACACCAGCCAAAGAAGACACATATAAAGGGAGGACTCCCCAGTCCTGACAGCCCTCTCCCAAAGAATCAGGACAACTTATCCACATTGCATATCAATATGTCCACCAAGCAAAGAGCTTCTCTGAGCCTCAGTTTCCAGAGATTATATTGGAGGTTCATTATGTAGGCACTATTAATTGAATCTTTGACCACATAATGGAACTCAATGTCTAACCTTTCCCTTCATCCCAGTGGTTGGCCTGACAACAAGTGTTTTAAAGATTCAATTATCTAGTCACAGGATTGGTCTTTCTGACATGACTCTATCCTGAGTCAACTCGGTAGCATTAACTTTATGAGTTAACCATAAATCATCTCATATGTATAAACTCAGTAGTTATTCCAGGGGCCCATCCTGAACAACAGATACTCCTATCACTCAGGAAATTTTAAAGGTTTAGAACCTCTATCCCAGGAATCTGGGACAAAAAGCAGATGAATTCTTTATTGTTGGGAACCACCCTGCCTGGTATCAGAAGCTGTAACCCCCACCTAGGCTAAGGCTGAGGGAACGACCTTGGACCATAAACCAGCAAGGAGACAAAAGCTTATCTCCCTGGCTGGAGTGCTGCTTCTGCTCCTTTTACTTCAACCTGCCTGGTCCCCAATGCTTGGTTGGTTAGCCAATGACGGGTAAGATTCCCCAAGGGGGAACAACCTAAGATAGGCACAACCACGTGGGAGGCCCCCAAGGAAGGACTTTGGGGGCTACAGCAAAAGGGGGTGATGAACTCTCGCCCCTCGGCTTTGACATAGCCTGAGTCCTCATTGTCTGTGAGAAAATCTCCTAATCTCTTGGCTGCCTCACTTCTCTTGCTCCACCTAAACCTGAAACAATGACAGAGGGTGGTGCAGCCCTGCGCTGGAAAGGGCGGGTTCCCTGGGCAATCAGGCCTAAGAAAGAATGTGTAAAATCCTGTGGGATCTGCCTGCTGGAGGATGCTCTTTAATTATAATATGAAGGCATGGGCAGGAATCAAAACTAGCCTTTTAGGCCCTGTAGTCTTTTTAAATGATAAAATCCCAAAATCTCAGAATCCCAGTGGGAGATCTGCCACTCCCTTTCAAGGTTAACTACTTGTTTTATCTTCCCTATCAGATTGTAATTTGCAAACTGTATTCAAGAATAAAAGCCTGCTTGGGCAGGAGGGTGGCTGAGGCCTCTCCCCTAGGGAGGGTGGCCAAGGCACCCTCCACTAGAGAGAGTGGCTGTTTCATACCTATTTCCCAATAGGACTCGGTTGTCTGTGTGTATGTTTTTCTCGTGTTTTTATGAGCATCTACAGCCACGGTGGATACCACTGGCCCAGTATCCGTCTCACTTTATTACACAATACACACATACATATGCATAAGTGTGTGTTTGGGGGGGAATATACACATATGTGCTTATAGGCATGTTTATTTAAACATCAAATAGCAAAGTACTTGATATGTTATATAAATACTTTTGTAGATACTGGGAGAATAAGAAACAGTCCCTGAACTTGAACTTAGAGTGTGATTACTGAGCTGAGTGAGAGCAGCATGATGCCATGATAGCTAGTAATGTTAGGTCCCGGGAGGAAAAGGCAAGCAACAAAGACCATGAACAACACAGTAGGTACCCACTGGTCATCATTCTCACCCTTCCTCTAGCATAAAGCTAAGCACAAAGGAGAATGAGAACAGAACTTCGTTCACCCAGTAGGTTTGTTCTCTTTAACTTAGGTTCTCTTTATAAGACCAGAAAAATTATACTCCTTTGAAAATTTTGACTCACTTGGAAACTTTTACTAAGGTATAATGAATAGCTAGGAGGAATTTTACTGGAAATTTGGAATGAATTTTACCATTGTCTAATTATTATATTGAGAAATTCCTTTGAAAATGTTTAGGTGTCCAAATCACTTAAGAAACTTAAAAAACACTATTTTAAATAAATTTTTGAGGTGTTTATATATTGAAGCACTCCAAAAGCTGTGTAAACTGGAAACAATAATCCTAAAATAACTATTTTTAGACTATTAGCACATTGAGTTTTTTGTTAATTGTGCAGTTTTATATGTAGTGAAAGCTTAGAACAGCTTATGTATTTTTCATGAGATAGCCCCTTTGAATTTTAAATTCTACTTTATTTCATTGCTCTTTTAATTTATTGGTTAGTACTCTGTTAATATATCCATTTTGCTTTCAATATTTTTTGTAAATGCTTATTTTTAATTCCCCGAGAATCTCTAAAACATATGAGTCTGCATAGGCAAGTCACTCCAGCTCTCCCTGTATAACTGCAGGTGAAAAAAAAAAAGGCATTAAGCAGAGAAAATAATCATTAAAAGATCTTTTACACTTGGCTGAGGGATTGTTATGATTGGAACGGGAGGGACATTAACTTGCACATTGCTCAAAGAAAAGTCTAATGATATATTTTACAAGTTAAAGAGGCTTTGCATTTTACCAAGATCATTTTCAACAAAATAGGAGGAACAGATGAGCAGTTTTAGAGTATCTTTTAAAAGCTGGATTTAAGCATAATTGATTTCTAATGGGTTCTAGGAGTTGGATACAAATGTCCATCATGAATGCAAAACTTATTCAAATATACCAGTTTTGCAACAGCACACTTGTGTTTGAATAACCTGCTTGGGTCCTTACACCAGAAGTCCTTTGCTAACAGAGATACCTACTAGATACTCTTGCAAAACCTTAGTGCAGGCCACAGCCTGTGGTAACAATCACATCATAATCTCTTGGAGCAGGGGGTTGTTGCTGAACAAATATTAGGTTAGCAGTTAGACAACATTATCAAACTCTTCTTTAGATCTTGTGCACCAGATTCTCCAATACCACAAACAGAAATGATATATTGTCACACTAAGTGGTCTTTAGTATATAATCCTTACAAACACAATTACAATAATTCAGTATGGAATTTCCTCAGAAAACTAAAAATGGAATTGTCTTTTGACCCAACAAGTCCACTGCTGGGATTACACCCTAAGAATCTTGAAACACCAATTGAAAAGAACCTATGCACCCCCATATTCATAGCAGCACAATTTACAATAGCCAAGTACTAGAAGCAGCCTAGGTGCCCAACAGTAAATGAGTGGATCATAAAACTGTGGTACTTTTACACAATGGAATACTACCCAGCAGAAAGAAATAAGGAGCTCCTATTCTTCATGATAGCATGGATGGAACTGAAGGGCATTATGCTAAGTGAAGTAATCCAGGTGATGAAGGACAAATGCCATATGATCTCACCTATAAATGGAACCTAATCAACAAAACAAACAGGAAAGCAAAATAGAACCAGAGACATTAAAATAAAGAACAAATTGACAGTAACAAGAGAGAGGAGAGGAATAATGGGGGAAAATAGGTGAGTGGCCATCAAGGAACATGTATAAAGGACACATGGACAAAGCCAAAGGCAGTAGGTTTGAGGGTGGGAGTGGAGATGGATGGGGTGGGGTGAAAATGGAGACAACTGTACTTGAACAAAACAACAATAAATAGTTAAACAAATAATGAAAAGAATAATTCAAACTTCACAAATACTTTTTTCTGGTTCAAAAATATTCAGAGTTTCTCAAATATGATCACTTACAGCCCTTACAGAGTTCTTTTTTTACTGATGTCACCCAAATATACTACTGGTTTATATAGGAAACCAAAGTTCAGAGAGATAAATAAATTTGTTCCACATCAGTTCTAGCAATGAATGAAGCTGAGAATTTAATTCACATTTTCTGACACCAAAACCATTGTTCTTTCTCCCTACACTAAGTTTCCATCCTGAGTGATACACAAAATTGGACTTCATCTAAGGTTAATCCAACTTTACAACCACTAGACAAATGGGATCATCTTCTTCTGTTCTTAAGGGTCATTCTATTCTGATTCTGTTGTGGTTGAAAGGTTTTATTACAGCTCTCCTGTTAGTTTGTCTTAGTTTGAAATAACTCAAGACATCAGCCCTATGTTCAGTTAATGACCAAAGTTGAAAGTAGTTATTATATGCAAACCTCCATTGAGTCTCAGTGGAGAGGTTTATGAACACAATCATCAGTCTTATACACAAGTCACATATACAGAATGTCAACCATTACACTGTAGAAGTATAGAATTAGAAGCACTTTAGTACTTTTCCATGTACCAGTAGTCCTTTGCAATTCATCCTACAAATTGTTGCAATTTCAGTTTCTGAAAGCCTAACTGTAGTCACCCTTAAGCTCAAAAACTGTCATCCTTTACTTCCTCCTTTCTTAGAAAAAGTCACTCACCATCTAATGGGCAGTTGTTTGGGCCATTAGAAATGTGTATATGTATGAATATGTATACATCTCAACCCTGGATTAGAAGGAGGGTGATAGTATTCCAGCAATGTTTTTTATGACTCCTCTCCTATGATCCAGTTTTTTATTGCCCAGGAAACTGAGGAGCTACCAGAGAGGGCTAAAATATAGCTTATATTATACCTTCTTTTTAGTATACTTTCTCAGATTTATTTCTCTAGATGGATCGACATCTAATTCTAAAAAATTCTAATTATGGTATTTTGTTTTTTGGGACGTGTGGAGTGAAAAGGAGGAAACTAGAACAGGCATTGCCCTCATTTAAACCTGGATTCTTAATATCAGTCATATATCTTCACTTTTAACCTATCATACATGTCTTCATTTGTCTGAATTACAACTGTGGACAGAGGTAAGTTTTTATCAAGAGTAATTCTAGGACCTATGAAAGTCAGGGAATGTAAACAGATCAACATGTCAGGGTTAGAATGCTCAGAGCAGAAGTAAATATTTGATTGTTCCACTTTCCTTACACAGCAGTAAAAGCCTGACTTCGAACTACCAACATGTCATGTTTTTGTAACAAAATAATAAACTCATGGAAATAGGCAAGTCAAATATAGAAACTAGAGACCCAGCAGGAGTAGTAGAGAAAGGAAATGTGACTTAACTTTATATTCCTGTATAGGCAAACCACTGTAAACTGCTACCCTAACACCATACATTAGAATTACCCTTTATATTCTGCCAAGTATTTTATAGACATTATCACACTTAATCTGAATTTCTATTGCACTTTGATAGCACTCTGATTTCAGAGATATCAAAATTCTGATTTCTAGAACTGTGGCTATTTTTGGTTACATAGCAAAGGGCAATTTTTTTCTCATTTAACTGAAATTTTCTTTTTCTTTTTTAATTAATTTATTTTTATTACTAATGTTCAAATACACTTGTCTCCATTTTCCCACCACCACTTCCCTGACCCTACCCACCCCCACCTCGCACCCTCAATCCTACCCCCCTTTGGCTTTGTCCATGGATCCTTTATACATGTTCATTTACAACACTTTCCCTTCTTTCCCACATTATTTCCCTCCCCCTCCCATCTGCTTACTGTCAGTCTGTTCTTAATTTCAATGTCTCTAGTTCTATTTTGCTTGCTTCTGTGTTTTGTTAATTAGGTTCCACTTATAGGTGAGATCATATGGTATTTGTCATTTATTGCCTGGATTACTTCACTTAGCATGATGCTTTCCAGTTCTGTTCATGCTGTCATGAAGGGTAGGGGCTCCTTCTTTCTTTCTGCTGTGTAGTATTCCATTGTGTAAATGTACCACAGTTCTTTCATCCACTCATTTACTGATGGGCACTTAGGCTGCTTCTAGCACTTCGCTATTGTAAATTGTGCTGCTGTGAACATGGGGGTGCATAGGTTCCTTTGAATTAGTGTTTCAGGGTTCTTAGGGTGTAATCCCAGCAGTGGAATTTTTTTAATTGCAGATGGAAGTAAGAAAGATGCTTTGATTTTCCAGAAGGGCCCAATATAATTTCAGAGGTCCTTAAAAGTAGGAAGAGGAAGAGGAAGGAAGAATAAGAAAGTCAGAGGGAGATATGACTCCAATAGAAGAGAACAGAAAAACAAAGTGTTGATGGCTTTGAACATGATAAAATGTGGCAAGAAGCCAAGAAATGTGGGTAGTTCCAGAAGCCAGATAAAGTAAAATCATTTTCTGCTAATAGACTTCATAAGGGAACACAGTCCTGATTGTGTCTTGATCTTAACTCAGGGAGATCTATGTCAAAGTTCTGAACCATAGACTATGAAAGAATAAATGTATGTTGTTTTGAGACAACACATTTAGGGCAATTTGTTATAACATTAAGAGGAAACTCATATGACAAACTTGAGAAATATTTATCCATAACCTTCTATTTTAGTGTCTGTTATTCACATCTTCTCTCCACTGCATGTGTGTCTTCCTTGTGAGTAGGGTTGCCTTACTCATTTGGGCATCTTTTAAGCTAGAATATTTAGCATAGTATTTAATAAAAAGGGGGTAATTGACATAACTTCTTGATTTTTAGTCTGCAGCTAATATATCAGTTTGTGAGTCAAGCTTTCAAAATTTGGGTACTGTACTTTAGTGCTTACATATCACCTCCCACTTTCCGTAAGTTCTGAGATGACCAAATCCACATTCCATTCACCTACTGTCTGGCATATAAAAGAAACTTTAAATATATTTGATAAGAAAAAATGGAAGGTAAAGGAAGGGAGGAAGGAAGGAAGGAAGGAAGGAAGGAAGGAAGGAAGGAAGGAAGGAAGGAAGGACAGGAGGGAGGGGAAGGGAAGGAAAAGTGCTGTGAAAATGTATAGATAGGGCATGACCAAAGATAGCATGATAGTAAATATTTAAGATTAAGTTTACAGCTTTACAAAATAAGCAATTCTTGCCTAATTCAGAGTAGGTGTTCTTTACACATTTTCTTAATAACTGTCTAAATTTATTTCAATTTTTTTAAATGAAAGTGTATCAAACTTCCTTGAATTAATTTGATCATCACATTCAGAAGTATGCTATATTTTATTATTAAATCTTTAAGTTTTTAATTAAATGTATTAAGGAAGCATTGGTTAATGAGTTTGTATAGGTTTCAAGTGTACATATCTATGATACATGATCTGTGTATTTCACTGTGTGTCCACTACCCAAAGTCAAATTATCTTCTGTCACCATATATTTCATCCCCTTTACCCTTCTATGCACACACACTGCTTCCCTCTGGTAAGCACCATACTATTGTCTGTGTCTATCATTTATGTTTGTTTGTGTTACATTTTATCTATTTGTTACTTACAATTTTGTATATCACATATGAGTAAAATCATATGCTTCTCAGATTTATCTGATTGACAATTCACTTAGCATGATATTTCTAGGTCCACCTATATTACTGCAAATGGCAGTATTTCATCTTCTTTTAAGGTTCAATAGTATTCCATTGTATATGTACCACATATGTACCACATATACAATGGAATACTAAGAAGATATATATCACATCTTCTTTATCCAACCATGTATCAAAAGACACTTTAGTTGTTTCCATATCTTGGCCAATGTGAATAATGCGTCAATGAACATAAGGGTGCATATATCTTTACCAATAAATGTTTTCAAGTTTTGAGGGTAGGTACTGAAAAGAAAGATTGCTGGGTCACCTGGCAACACTATTCTTAATTTTTCTGAGGAATGTCCATACTACTTTTCATAGTGAATGTATTATTTTACATTCCTACCAGCAGTGAATAAGGGTTCCTTATTCTCCACAACCTCTCCAACATTTGTTATTACTTGCCTTGTTGAGAATAGCCATTTTAACAGGTGTAAGGTGACATCTCATTGTAGTTTTGATTTGCATTTCCCTAATAGCTATTGAAGTTGAACATCTTTTCACATATCTGTTGGCCATTTTTGTGTCTCCTTGGGAGAAGTGGCTGTTCAGGCCCTCTGCCCATTTTTTAATTGGATTGTTTGTTGTTGAGTTTTATGAGTTCTTTACATATTTTAGATATTAACAATTTGTCAGAGGTGTTTGCAAATATCTCCCATTTTGTGTTTTGCCTTTTTGTATTGTTAGTGGTTTCTTTTGTTGTGCAGAAACTTGTTAATTTGATATAGTCCCATTTATTTATTTTTGTCTTTATTTCCCTTGTTTTGGGAGTAAATTCATAAAATCTTTTCTAAGACAAAGGTTAATAAGTTAAGTAGCTATGTTTTCTTTTTTACAAATTTATTATTTCAGTTCTTATATCTAGTCTTTGATCCATTGTGAATTAATAAAATACAATAATACATTAAAAATAATACATTACCATCAACTGGGATTCATTCCAGGGTATCAAGGATGGTTCAACATATGCAAATTTACCAATATAATATACCACATTAATAGAATAAAATAGTATGATTCTATCAATAGATGCAGAAAAAGCATTTGATAAGATATAACATTCATTTATCATTAAAACATTCAGTAAAATGGGCATTCAAGGAAATTAGCTCAACATAGTAAAAGCCATGCAAGACAAACACTCAGCTAATATTACACTCAATGGTTAAATATTAAAGCTTTTTTCTATAAAATCAGGAAGAAGACAAGGATGCCCACTCTCACCACTCTTATTCAACATATTTATGGAAGTCCAAGCCAGAGAAATCAGGAAAAAAAAGAAATAAAATGTAATCAAATTGGGAATAAAGGAGTAAAAGTGTCACTTTTTGCAAATGACATGATTCTATACATAGCAAAACCTAATGACTCCACCAAAAATCTATTGGAAACAATAAACAGAGTAAAGTTGCAGGATACAAAAATCAATGTATAAAAATTCTCTGCATT